>JAESUZ010002628.1:0-74387 GCA_017311185.1 Proteles cristata cristata
CCTTTACCGGTGGGCAGCCATCTTGGGGTGAGTTACCAATGCTTATACCTCATCCTCTGATACTGTGACTCAGTCGGCTTGGCCTTGGTCCCAGGCATCTGGAGTTAACAAGTGTCTCCATGTGATTCCAGTGTGTAGCCAGGCTTCCCGTTGGAAACCACAGAGTTGGTCTGCACCGAGGAAACTTTCATGCATTTGTGAAATCATTTGAGGATCTCGATAAAATTCAGATTTCACATTATGCAACAGTCCAAAGAGATACTCAGGCTGCTGGATGTTTCCCAAACCCCATGGCTGCCAGATAAACTACAGGCTGTCCAGCTGAATCTAGCTTTTCAACAACCTCTGCAAATATTTTTTTTCCTATCAATATATCCCAAATATTGCACTGGACATACTTACATTCTAAATTATTCTTTGGGTATTTGAAATTCAGTTGAAATGGGCAATCTTACCGAAAAGAGAAGAATGATGTGAATTGCTTCTTTCAACCCTCTCTTTCTCTCTCTTTCACTCATAGATTCTTGGTTCTAATCCAG
This sequence comes from Proteles cristata cristata, assembly GCA_017311185.1. NCBI lineage: Eukaryota > Metazoa > Chordata > Mammalia > Carnivora > Hyaenidae > Proteles > Proteles cristata. Next base: position 540 of record JAESUZ010002628.1, read on the forward strand.
ACCTGCTGAGCCATAATTTCTAGGATATGGTAGTCTTTATAGTTTTCAAGCACTGCAAGGTGATTCTTATCCGCTTAGTTTGGGAAAGAGATACACTCTACCCCATGCCTACTTGTAATCCCCCAGACCACCCCCACCGCATCCCCACCCCAGCACATAAGAAATGTGTTCTTGGGTTTGAGTGCAGGGAGCAAGCTGAGTGTTCTTCTTACCACATCGTGGACTCCGTGATGGTAGGATTTGGTCCCACTACTAGGTGAAGGCCAATCTTAAAGATTCTGGACTGTGATAGTTTAGTTCCGTCGGTAAGCTGTCCTCTTTGATTCTGTGAGAGAATCTGGGTATCCATTTATTTGAGGGGCTAGTGTAGATTTGGCAGAGAAAATATAGGATTCCTGGTAAAATATGAATTTCAGAGCAATGAAGAGTTGATTTCTTTAGTATTTGTATCCCCCAAATTTTATATGAGATACCCTTCTGTGAAAAGATTGTCTATGCGAAATTCACACTGAACTCGGGGTCCTGCGTTTACAAGTGGCAAACCTGGGCTGGTGGACATTCTTGCAAGTGATCTGTCGAGCCAGCCTGCTGACCAGCCTCCGTAGTGAACATCAGGTTCTTGCTTCCAGTGTTGTCTTAGGGTGTAATAGAAGTGGCCACGAAGAGGGGCGCCTGGGTGGCTTAGTCGGTTAAGCGTCCGACTTTCGCTTAGGTCATGATCTCACGGTTCGTGGGTTCAAGCCCTGCGTTGGGGCCTGCTTCAGTCTGTGACTCCCTCTCTCTCTGACCCTCCCCTGCTCACGCTGTCTCTCTCTCCTAGAAATAAATAAAACATTAAAAGAAAAAAAAAAAAGAAGTGGCCACGAAGAACTTAGTGGCTGATAAGAACTTGGACGAGGAAAGAAAGACATTCTTCAAAGAGGAGAAGCAACCAAAGGTGTCAGCACCTGGGAAGAATGCTCAGGAGCTCTGAATAGACTCCCAGGGAGATGGGCATGGGGAATAAAGGGCTTGTCCCCGACACTGGGCGCAGAGTCACGGTGCTTCCCAAACTGAGTTCGGTTTACAGCCGTATTGACATAGGTGTAGTACATGCATCAGGGAGGCCTCTGAAGTAAGGCAGGAAGTGAACTCTACTTTTACAAGCGCTGGTGCTTCTACTACTATGCCAAATGCCATCTCTTTGCACGCCTAGTAGAAAAATCTATGTCTTTCATAGCAGTTGTTGGATGGGGACATTTGCGAGTGGTGCAGAGTCTAGTGAAAACACAGAGGTTGGAACCAGTAGAATAGGTCCCCAGACCATCTCCCTCGTAATCTGAGAGCAAACCAGCAGCTCCCAAGGCTAGATATTGGGGGGTGGATCTCCAGCAATCCCACTCACAGGAGCCAGAGCCAAATCCCTCCATAATTATGACTCTTCTCCTTGATTTGTGTCAAGACTCTTAAGGTTAGATACTTAGGATGGTATTTTTTTGTCGTTCCTCGTGCATTTTAATTTGCCAAATTCTCCTAATTCCTTCCCAAACCGTTTATTTTATGTCATCACATTAGCAGATAGACATACAGACCTATCTGATTTTACTTATGCAATTTTGTTATGTCGGCTGACGTCCCTGGAACCGAATTCGCGTTTGTAGATTATTCCTGCATTAGCACTTCGTTGGTGTTTTCTGACAAAAGGCTTTATTGAAAAACATCTTGGTGAACTGGTATTTTGTGCTTCCTGAACATACTGTACAGGGCAGAATGTGCCTTATAATAAAATTCAGGCTGACTCCTGTTTGTCATAATACCGTATTTTTACACGTCAATTATATCAGGAAGCCTTCTGTGTCTTTCTTTTAGTGTTTCAGACTTTGGTGGGTGTGGCCAAGAAAAGAGAAGAATCCCTAAAAGTAAAGACAATTTGTTTTCAATAGGTTGAGAACGATTGACATTGTGGTACAGTGCATAGTCATCCAGAATAAATAGTTACATTACGCAGACCACCTTTCACTGGAGTATTCTTTGTGTCACCTCTTACTGTACTGTTGCTTTTGGAAAACTGTTTAATAACAAGATATGGTGCCTTTATGCCACTAAGGGCTTATGTCCTTTGTCCAACCTTAGAAAGCACTCCAAATGCATTCTCTGGTACTTTAGAGAAATTCGCATTTATTTGGTATTACCACGGGATGGAAAATTTGTGTGTTTTCCAGCTGCCAGGAAGCAGCACATTTTTATAAAACCTCCAGAGGAAATTGCCACCGCTGAATTTTGCACGAATAAGAGGAACAGAAACTGTGGCCTTGCCTTTTCTTTTAATAGCCAAGGAGCAAGAAAGAATCCTGTGATGGGATTCTGAATTTGCCAGACCTGTAGTAGCTTTGTGAACTCTGGCTCGCCGCACTTCACGAAGGATGTGGGAAAACTGAAAGCAAGGTTGAAAAAAAGCCAATAGGTGGTTTAAATGATTCAATCGAGTTCCTCCTGAGAAATCTTACAGGAAATGGGCTTCCTTCACCCGTGCCTGCAGAAACGTCTGGTGCATTATCAGATCTCTGCGTTGGGTGCGCAATTGCGGTGCGTTGCCCTGTGTTCTGGGGAAGTCAAAGTTGGGTCTCCACAGAAAAGTGACACCCCCTAATTGCCTGCTCACTGTAGGAGAGCTCTCATATACTCACGTGCACGTCATGGCTGTCATGCCTGGGGTCCCATAAGAGGCTCCCAGGTGCAGTGCCAAGATGGTGACCGTGAGGCCCTGGGAACGCCGTCACTGATTTCCCCCTACACGGGTTGACCTCAGTTTGCAGTTTGGAAGTGCCCAGAACTTATAGGCCATCCAGGAAGAAAATTCACATGGCGTGAATGGATCGAATGAGGGGGGAGGTTGGTTGATCCAAAAATGGCTCTGCATATTTCTTTGTGGTACAAGTGCTGGTCACATGCAGTTACTTCCCCTTCCCTTTTGCTTTTGCGAATGCAGGCTTCTGGAAAATTCTCCGTAGCCTACTCTTCCCTTTTTCTGATGATTGAAATTTAAGGCTTGGACTTAAAAGTGTGAATGCTAACATGTGGATTTCCACTGGAACTTAAATGGAGATTTGTGTCCGGTTTTATGACTTACATTGATTGGAGCATGGTTAATACGAGTGGAAATTTCATGCTCTGGTTAGAGGAGTCCAGGAAACTGTGGCTTCATGTTATTTGCTTAGTATCAATAAAAACAGGGGTGCCTGGGGGCGCCTGGGTGGCTTAGTCGGTTAAGCGTCTAACTTTCGCTTAGCTCATGATCTCGCGGTTCGTGGATTCGAGCCCCGTGTCGGGCTCTGTGCTGACTGCCAGCTCAAAGCCTGTACCCTGTTTCAGAGTCTGTATCTCCCTCTCTCTCTGACCATCCCCTGCTCACGCTGTCTCTCTCTCTCTCCTAGAAATAAATAAAAATATTAAAAAAAAAAAAACGGGTGCCTGGGTGGCTCAGTCGGTTAAGCGTCCAACTTCGGGCTCAGGTCATGAAATCACAGTTTGTGGGATCAAGTCCCACATCGGGCTCTGTGCTGACAGCTCAGAGCCTAGAGCCTGCTTTGGATTCTGTGTCTCCCTCTCTCTCTGCCCCTTCCCTACTCGCATGCTCTCTCTATCAGTCTTAAAAGTAAACATTAAAAAATTTCTTTTAATATCCATAAAAACAGTGCTTACATGTATGTATTTATATTGTGGCGGGATCCTATTTATGTGCCACACTTCCCAATGTCTGGTGTCAGGATTGTGGAGTGCCATGGAAAGTGTAGGAAACTTCTATTCAAAACGGGTAGTAGGTCCTTTGTAAAGTTACTTAATCTTTCTGAGTCTTTTGTTGTTTCCTCATCTGTCAAATGGAATACGTGCGATTGGATACATGTGTGTGACTCCTAGCATGCCTGAGAGGAAGGAAGACACTATCAAGGAAACTGATGAGCGCGGTACCTGTCACAAAAACACTCTTTAGAAATTATTCATTCAATCAGGCGAGAACACTGCCCACAGATGAAAGGAGTGAGTGCTCTGCTCCATCTGGACTTGGTTTCTGAAGAAATGTTCACCTGTCAGGTGGAATGATGCTTTTCTTTTTCTCTCTTCTGTTTCCAGCCACAGGACGAAGTCTTCGGGCTGGCCACCTCCCTCGGGAACCTGGGGCTTGAACCAGGTACCACCCTATGGATGGGAGATGACTGCGAACCGGGATGGCCGGGACTGCTTCATCAAGTAGGTAGAACTGACGCCACGAACAGTGAACTCTTTTGCTTTTTCTGTGTCTCTCTTGCGAGCCATGACTCAGCAATTAACTATACATTAGGGTCTGAGACGTTGTGAGGCCGTTACCCAAGGCATCTTAATCGTCTTTGTCTTCTGCGTCTTGTGACATGAGGTTGCTTCGTCGTTGGGCGCGTGCCATGTGAGAGTAGTAAGTCGGGGTGGGGTAAGGGAACTCTGGGACAGAGAAAAAGTGTTCAGTAGTGAGTCTGACGCCAGTTGTACTCGTTGTCTGAGGCTAGAAGTAAGTTTGACATGGAGGAGTAGCATTTCAATTGCTTTCTAGAAATGCTCAAGGCAGAAATGGTACTGGCTCATTCGCAACGTAAAACATCAGCTGCAAGAGTTGTGTGCATTACTGGTTGAGTCATAAGTTTCTCGCACTGACACTGGCTAAGGTTGAGTTTTTGGTACAGTTTTTATGTTTTACAGTGCATATAACATAACATTATATTTTATTTAACATCTTAACCATTTTTTGGTGTACAAGTCTGTGATATTAGGTTCACTCAGAAGGTTGTATGACCATTAACACTGTCTGTTTCTAGAACTCTTTCATCATCCCCAACAGAAACCCTGTACCCATTAAATAACTTCCCATTCCCTTCTTCCAGCTACTGGTAACTTCTATTCTGCTTTATGTCTCAATGAATCTGCCTATTTTCTTTAGTTTTTTTGTTTGTTTGTTAAATATTTATTTTTGAGAGAGAGAGACAATGAGCAGAGGAGGGACAGAGATAGGGAGACAGAATCTGAAGCAGGCTCCAGGCTCTGGTCTGTCGGCATAGAGCCCGATGCGGGGCTCAAACTCATGAACCTTGAGATAATGACCTGAGCCAAAGGTGGATATGCAACCAACTGAGCCACCCAGGCACCCCTGAATCTACCTATTATAGATATCTCATACAATGTCAAATCAGAAAGTATTTGTTCTTTTGTTGTTAGCTCATTTCACTTAACATAATGCCCTCAATATTCATCTATGGTGTAGTATCTAGAATAATTTTATTCCTTTTCAAGGCTGAATTTTTTTTCCTTTGTATGTATTCCATTGTATGGATACAGCTGATTTGCTTAACCAGTCATCTGTCAATGGAAATTTCGGTGGTGTCTACCCTTTGGCTCTTATGTATAATGCTGCTATGAGCATTGCTTTACACGTATCTATTTGAGTCCCCGCTGGCCATTCTTGTGGGTGTGTACCTAGAAGTGGGATGACTGGGTCTTAAGGTAATTCCACGTTTACTTTTTGGAGGAACCACCAAGCTATTTTGGAGGAACCAGTCGCTATAGTTCTTTGGTTTTTTGGAACTGTATGAGATGAGTTCTTTCTTGTTTAATCCTGATCTTTATTTTTTTACTTTTTTTTTTCTCACTTTGATTTATTTATTTTTTTAAGATATATATTTTTTTCATAGTTTATTGTCAAGTTGGTTTCCATATAACACCCAGTGCTCATCCCCACAAGTGCCCTCCTCCATGCCCATCACCCGCCTTCCCCTCTCCCCCACCCCCATCAGCCTTCAGTTTGTTCTCAGCATTCAAGAGTCTCTCATGGTTTGCCTCCCTCCCTCTCCCCAACTATTTTCCCCTTTCTTCTCCCCCATGGTCCTCCATTAAGTTCCTCCTAATCCTCCTATACGTGCAAACATGTGGCATCTGTCCTTCTCTGCCGGACTTCTTTCACTTAGCATAACACCCTCGAGTTCCATCCACATTGCTACACGTGGCCAGATTTCATTCTTTCTCATTGCCATGTAGTATTCCATTGTATAAATATACCACATCTTCTTGATCCATTCATCAGTTGATGGCCATTTAGGCTCTTTCCATGATTTAGCTATTGTGGTGAGTGCTGCTGTGAACATTGGGATGCATGTGTCCCTGTGCATCAGCACTCCTGTGTCCCTTGGTTAAATTCCCAGCAGTGCTACTGCTGGGTCATAGGGGAGTTCTACTGTTAATTTTTCGAGGAACCTCCACACTGTTTTCCAGAGGGGCTGAACCCATTTACATTCCCACCCACAGTGTAGGAGGGTGCCCGTTTCTCCACATCCTCGCCAGCATCTAAAATCTCCTGATTTGTTCATTTTAGCCACTCTGATTGGCATGAGGTGGTATCTCAGTGTGATTCTGATCTGCATTTCCCTGATGAGGAGGGATGTTGAACATCGTGTTGTGTGTCTGTTGGCCATCTGGATGTCCTCTTTGGAGAAGTGTCTGTTCATATCTTCTGCCCATGTCTTCACTGGGTTATTTGTTTTTCGGGTGTGGAGTTTGGTGAGTTCCTTATAGATTTTGGATACTAGCCCTTTATCTGATATGTCATTTGCAACTGTCTTTTCCCATTCCGTTGGTTGCCTATTAGTTTTATGGATTGTTTCCTTTGCCGTGAAGAAGCTTTTTATCTTGATGAGGTCCCAATAGTTCATTTTTGCTCTTGATTCCCTTGCTTTTGGGGATGCGTCAAGTAAGAAATTGCTGTCGCTGAGGTCAAGGAGGTTGTTTCCTGCTTTCTCCTCTAGGGTTTCTCTACTATAGAAAGTGATCTAGTTTCATTCTTCTGCATGTTGCTGTCCAGTTCTCCCAGCACCATCTGTTAAAGAGGCCGTCTTTTTTTTTTCGACTGGATACTCTTTCGTGCTTTGTCAAAGATTAGTTGGCCGTACATTTGTGGGTCCAATTCTGGGTTCTCTATTCTGTTTCACTGGTCTATGTGTCTTTTTTTGTGCCATAATTTTAAAAATATAATTGATGGTCAAATTGGCTTGCATAGAACAACACCCAGTACTCATCCCAATAGTTGCCCTCCTCAGGGCCCATCACTCATTTTCCCTCTCCTCCACCCTCCCATCTACCCTGAGTTTGTTCTCTGTATTTAAGAGTTACTTGTGGTTTGCCTCCCTCCCTCTCTGTTTGTAACTATTTTTCTTCCTCCCTTCCCCCATGGTTTTCTGTTAAGTTTCTCAAGATTCATGTATGAGTGAAAACATACGACATCTGTCCTTCTCTGACTGACTCATGTCAGTCAGCATAATACCTTCCAGTTCCATCCACATTGCTGCAAATGGCCTGATTTCATTCTTTCTCGTTGCCAAGTAATATGGATAAAGAAGATGTGGTTTATATATACAGTGGAGATGAGTTCTTATATTGCGCTTATCAAAAAAGCAGACATCTGCTCTGCTTACTTTTACAACCCAAGTGAAATATTTTTTTTAAGTTTATTTATTTTTGAGAGAGAGAGAAAGTGAGGGAGGGGCAGAGAGAGAGGGACACAGAACATCCCAACCAAGCTCCTCACTGACCACACAGAGCCCAACACAGGGCTTCAACTCCTGAACCACGAGGTCGTGACCCAAGCCAAAATTAAGAATCTGCCACTTAACCGACTGAGCCACCAAGGCACCCCCAGTATTCTTAAATATGAGCATTTAAAAAATAGATTTGAGATCATTGTGCGTGGTTGATCCTGGCCTAATACAACGGAGCAGAGATTGGAGGCCAAAGGAATCTCTTTTAGACCATAGGCTGCCCTCTTTGTTCTGTTCAGTCTTACTGGGTTCTGACAAGCCGACGGAGTCACTATGAAGGTGAGGGATCATGTTTGTAAAGATAAAAATATTTCCAAGATTGTTTTGTGGGATTTGGTCCTTGGACAGCCTCGCACCTCCCAGTGATTATTGGAAGGTATCTGCATGAAAAACGCATGAATGTTGGGGTCAGTTTTCCAGTCTCTGTAGTTGAAATCTCTCCTCTTCCTTGAATTTCTTGCAATGGGGAGAGCTGGTATCTTCAAATTGCCCTTGAACATGAACCCCCTCAAGGAGCCTGTGGCAGTGGCCCGCTGGCTCTTCAAGGCTATCCTGAGGATGTGCTCACATAGAAACTACACAGGAAATGGTCGTGGGAGTCGAATCTCCCAGGAAGCTCAAAGACTGGAAGAAAGGCAGACAATGTTGCATATACCCAGATTCTGAATTTCTCCCATTTCGTACAGTTCACCCAACCCCCTCCTATTACGGGAGAGAAAATATTTTGTCATATTCTATTGTGCCGTCTATTTGGTAACATATAAATTTTTGTAATTGGCTCAGTTGAGGTGGCCTAGATGTTTGGACTCCAAGCAATAAAAATTTCTGCCAAGGAAATCTACTTTATACAAGATACAGATTATAAATGTAGGCAGGTATATCTTGGGCTTTTCGAATGAAAATGGACTTTGCTTCTTCCCTAGAGGGGTCTGGGCTCCCACACATTCCAAACCATTTGATCCATATACATAAACCCAAACCAAGGCCTATTGTCCAGACATCCCAGCTAGCTCTGGCCACATGCATTTTCCTTGGTGCCATTGACATTTTCAAGGGCAAGCCCAGGTGTGACTTTGACATTTACACTGGCCCAATGCCAGATGTTAAAACCTGTAAGAGCAAATCAGGAACTTAATGGAAGACACCTGCACTGATTACTAAATAGCAACTTTCAAAACCAATGTCACCAGTGTCGCTTTTTTAAATCCCTAGGGTTTCTTTACCTGAGAAGTAAATTTCCACACTTCTCTCAGACTCCTTGTTTTCCCATGTTAAGAACAGCTCTTCTTTCAAAAGTGTTTGCTCCTTTATAACCGATGAGTTTTATAAATGAAGATCATTCTGGTGGGGTTTTTTTTTTCCCCCTTTTCCATTACACAGAAATACTCTAATTATGAAAGTTTCTGCGGTGCTCTGGTTTGCAGTTGGGAGTATCTCTCTACTCATTAGTTTTGTAAGTTAAAAGAACAATTTGAAAATTAAACTGTGACCATTAATTAGCACCTTTGCAGTTAAGTTTTCACTCTTTTACGTATCCCCTTTGAAACAGATTAGATGTCTTCCGTTTTTCATCTTGGGATCCACAGGATAACCCACATCAGACAATTGGTTTGGATGGAGGTACAACTACCTTCAAGTTATTAATAAAGCCATGGGAAGAGCCACGCTTCACATGTTCAAAGTTAGATTCTTCTAGCTCAGTAATGAGCTCCTTCTAGCATGATGAGTCCCTTCAGAACCCAGCCCAGGGTAGTTAATTGTGTTCAGGTTTCATCTTCCCTTTCCCATCCTCAATTATTTAAGGTAGGACCAATAAGCTAAATTCTATAATGAGTCGGTAATACATAGGGATCATCATTTTTTAAATGTCAGTATACACATAGGAAAGTACCTATTGTATCATATTATGGAGTCTATGGTTTAGTGGTTATCGACCTTGGCTGCACATTGAAATAACTTGAGAAACAGTAGAAACTGCTGATGCCCGGTTGTCCGAGTCTGTTTGGGCCTTTCGAATCAAACACCACAGACCCGGTGGCTTCAGCAGAGAAATGTATTTGCACACTTCTGGAAGCTTGGAAATCCCAGATCCGTGTGCCAACTTGGTTGGGTTCTTGGGAAGGGCCCTTCACTTGGCTTGCAGGTAGTTTCCTTTCCTCTGTACCCTCACAAGACAGTGAGACACAGGGAGAGGGATCATGTCTCTAAGTCTCTCCTTAGAAGAGCGCTAATCCTCTTGGGGATTAGGGTTTCCACAAACGGATTTTGGAGGAACACAGACGTTCAGTGCATATTCCTTGATCTTGGGTGGAGCCAAGAGAGTTTCAGAAACTCCCCAGGTGATTCTCATGAACAGCAATGGTTGTTTATTTATAACATTTTCCCGTACATGACCTTATTTAACTGATGAATGATGATCGCCTTTCCAGAAGATAGAAGGGAGACTCAGACTAATCACACGTTGCTTTCCAAATGTTTTCACATGTGTGCCTAGCGACAAGACATAGCGCGTTCAAATACACCAAACTCTGCGTTAGAAAAGGACAACCTTTGTGGCTCTTCTTAGGAAAATATGAAATACATTGATTTGAGCAACAGAGAATCTTGTTTAAGATACATGGGAGATGTAGGGGTGCCTGGGTAGCTCAGTCAGTTAAGGGTCCAACTCTTGGTTTCTGCTCGGGTTATCTCCCAGTTCATGAGTTCAAGCCCCAAGTCGGGCTTTGCATTGTCGGTGCAGAGCTTGCTCTGCACTGACAGACTGTCTCTCTCTCTCGCCCCCTCTCTCTGCCCTTCCCCCACCCCTCAAAATAAAGAAATAAACTTTAAAAACAGAAACATGGGAGATATAAAAGAAGACTTTCTCCATTGCTTACTATTACGATATAAGAGAGAGAGCAAAACATGGGAAGGGAGAGAGACAGATGGGAAGAGAGAAACTGGATTGAAAGAAAAGAGTCTCGGGACAGTGTCCTGTTAAGAAATGGGTATGAGAGGGAGAGATGGATGGAAAGAGAAAGAATTACAGAGAAAATGAAGCACTCTGAGATGTTTGCTGTAGTAACATTCTCAGTAAATATGTCAGTGTAGTTGTGGATGTCGGTGGATATAGATTGTAGTTGTAGATGCAAATATAGATATTTACAAAGCTACTGATACAGATGTATAGAGCTACAAGATATAGTTGTGGATATGGATATACCTATGGGTAGGATATGGGTATAGATGATACACATGTGTGGATATAGAGGCACACAGCCATGGCTGCACAGAAGGTCCTGGTTTCTGAGTATTGTTCTCCCTTGATTACTGAGAATATATCCTTTTGTTTCAAATATGGTCTCATTTGGATGAACCAAGTTTAGAAAATTCTTGGGAGCCTGAACGTTTCATGAAACCTTGACACCTGACCTGTGAGATAGTGAAGGTACATTGAGGAATCTACTTTTACCAAAAAGGGTGAGTTTCACAGGAAGCGGGGTTGCCACATCCTGTGTCTAGTCCACCAGCATCTGGTCCCCGTCGTCAGACTAGGAGACCTCGGTTGTTCTGGCTTTGTAAGGGCGTCCAATCCGTGTGAAGCCTCCTCTATTATATCGCGTCACCCCTAGGTTTACGTAGCCCTATCAATGTGTGTTCAGCTCAGCTCACCTCCATCTGTCCCTGTCATACCTTCCCCACTCAGTGTCTTTAGTAATGGCTATCAGCCTCTTTGGCCATGTGCTTCCTATAAAAGCACTCCTTGGCTCACCCAACATAAATCCACCAAACGTACATTGAACACCACTATATGCTGAAGATTCCAAGATTAGTAAGACAATGTCTTCGTTTCCAGGATCTTAAGAGTATGGTGGACATGATAGGCCTATGATCATTCTCCACTGAGCAAGATCTGTTTAACCTCCTTAGAGACACATAATATGTATAATAGAGACTAGGGAGCCCTGTGTGTCAGTAATATACCATTTTTGAGTTAAATGGAGTAAAAACATGCCTTTTGGACTGTGTGGTTGGCGATGCTTAATGCAACAGTGATGTGCTTCGTAAATCTGGGACTTTGGTTTTGGAAGATTGAATGAAAAATTTAAAAATGACCAAAATAAGTGTTGGAACACTAGTTGGCAAGATAGATGGTAAGGAAGAGTCAGCCCAGTTGGCGTCTGGGGATAGAAATATAGGGGGTGGGAAAGGAGACTGGAGGGTCCTTGCAAAAAGACATGCCCTGAGTATTCAAGTTCTACATTCGAGAGGCTTCTTTGTTTGCTCCTTCTTCTTTTTTGGCCTGTTGCATTTCTGGCCACCGTGGGAATCTACGCAAAGCAGCCCTGCGTGCTTATTGGACAAGGCACGCCGTTCTATTCCTCTGCCAACAATTCCCATGGTGGGCAATTAAACTGAGTCACTTATCTTCTTAATGCAACAGAGTTCAATGCTGAGACCTGAGTAGTCAAGATTAGTAATGAGACGGGGAAGCATTCACTTTGTTCTCTAGTGTGGACTTTGCCCAACTTGGGAGAAGTGTAGCTATTCCCACCTGCCACTCAGTTCAGTGGTCAGCATGAAGAGTGCTTTTGGCTTCTCTAGCTCCAGAAAAGAATGATCTGAGGAAATGAAAGCCGTTTCTGTGCCCCGCCTCCCTTTTTTATTAACCACAGCAGAAGCGTCACGTCAAAATGATAGGACTTTGTCATCCTGGAAAATAGAAATAGCCTATTTTTAACCTCATTCGTACTTGGGAACCCAAGAATAGCCCCCCTAGGCTTTACCTAGTTAGTATAATTCAAATGTCCCCAAGAGGGAAGAAGCAATTGATTATCAAGCATTATTTGGTACTTTTCTTTTAAAGATTTTTTTTTTAATGTTTTATTTATTTTTAGGAGAGAGAGAGACAGCGTGAGCAGGGGAGGTCAGAGAGAGGGAGTCACAGACTGAAACAGGCTCCAGGCTCTGAGCTGGCAGTCAGCACAGAGCCCGACGCGGGGCTCGAACCCATGAACCGCGAGATCATGACCCAAGCGAAAGTCGGACGCCTAACCGACTAAGCCACCCAGGCGCCCCTTTTATTTGGTACTTTTAATGTTATTCTTTGGGTGATTTTTGCTTTGTTTTTACCCCGACATATCCTAAGAGAGTCTTATTCTTATTATAAGAATACTTACTGTTTTCTGTCGATAAGTCCCTTAGTCTGTTCTCTTAAGAGTTCTCTTTAACTTTTCCTTTTCTAAAAATTACAATAAAGAAAAAGTCAACAAGAGTTACGTTGTAAAGTTGGATTTGGATATTGTGGTAGTATCCACTATCCCCTGTAATATTTTTGTATTTGAAATAGATGTCAATTTCCTGCTTTGTTGATCCTACATTATTTAAAGACCTTCAACAGGTGTGCATGGGTGGTTCAGTCAGTTAAGGGTCTGACTCTTGGTTTCTGCTCAGGTCATGATCTCCCAGTTTGTGGGTTCAAGCCCCACTTTGGGCTCTGTGCTGACAGCCCGGAGCCTGCTTAGGATCTGATGTCTCCCCATCTCTCTGCCCCTCTGCTCCCCCCTCAAAAATAAATACACATACATTTTTTAAAAATCGGCATCCAACAAAGGACACATGGGTTGGAGTGATTACACAAGTCATTACCCTTTGATTCTGGGAGTGAAATGCGCAAGGTTTTTGTGGAAACGGAAAGGTGTGCCCGGGATGCAAATAGGAGAGATTTACTTCAGAGCGCTTGCTGTATGATGCTGTGACTTCTTAAATATAAGAGTTACGAACTGGCGTTATGTTAGAGAAGAAATAGTTTGCCTCGTTTTTTGTGTTTTTGATGAAGAATTCTTAAATACAATCCATTGCTTCCAAGTGCACACAATGAATTCTTCATGAAACACGAAAAACGTCCTCATGGCAAAAGCAAATGCCATTTAGTTAAATGAGTTCCTTTAGCATCCCAAGCATCCATTTAAGTGAGGGAGGTATATTATAATTTTGGATTCAGAGGAATAAACTAAATGTGATAACATCATTACATGCAATGAAAGGTAATTATGCCGTGTCTATGCAAAAGCTTCCCTGGCTGAACGTTAGGGGCTGTTTATTCCCTTCATTGGAACAGATTTGTTTTCTTTCGAATCTGACAAAGCACCTATCTGCTGAGTTAATAATTACTGCTCCCATCTGGAAGGTAAGTTTGCAGAGTTGATGGAAGGGCTTTTAAAAGGAAGCCTCTGAAATGACACTGTCAGTCCTATTCTAACTTGGCACACGGCCCCCAGAGCGGGACTGGGCAGGCTTCTCCTGTGTCAGAGGCTGTTGTGATTTCTCTTTGCATTTGTTCCAGACATTTTGCTGGGTTCCTTCACCCGTCCGTCACTTGTGCATAAATCTCTCAAACTCTTGGCTCGTTTGTCCAGCTGGCCCAAGTATTGTAATGACCTGAGTTTCCTTGGGCCGCTTGACGACAGGGAGTTGGGACACGCACATTCAAGCCGAGCTATGGACAGCGGGTTAGGTGGCGAACGGGATTGGTTCTTTCTTCTCCTGAGCGTTTCTGCAGCCTGTAGGGATGTCAGTGAAATGGGTCACGAAGGCCGATCGGGACCACAGGGACAGCCAGACTATGAAAAGGAGGAGCACCCGGAGGACCAGGTTTCTGTCACAGCCTGTAATTGAAATAGTAGCTTGAGGCTGCTACCACCTCTCGATTCTTTCGAGCGGCCTCTGGAGCTCTTTCAGGGTTGAGCCAACCCTTGCAGAGAGCAATTTTGATGTCATCGCCTAAGGCGGGGGCCCAGCCAGGAGACGCTGGCCTGTGCCAAATGCCAAGTGGCGTGTGTGGGTGTTTCTGCCAAGGAAGTTGGCTGAACTGAAGAGGACATGGCATGACCTTTGTGGCACATGTCTTCTCCCCGTGGTCTGCACTCGTGCATCAGAGCGGGGGAGGACAGCTGCTTCTAGAGAGTGTCACTGTGGCCCCTCCGGGCTTTGAAACCACAATCCCTGCCAGACTCTTGTCCTCTATCTCTCTCCTCCCAAAGCCTCCGTGAATCCTTGTTACCAATGGCCATTTTCTGGAGAAGAGTCCCTTCAGTTGCACAGATGATGACACATGGCAGTACTTGTTTGTGCCTGTGGCACAGATGAGCCTGGGTCCAGAGTAGGCACGTCGCTCTGTTGTTTCATGGAGGGTGCCCCTCTGTGGCTCCAGGAAGACAGGCTGGATAACAGCAGTTCCCGTTGTGAAGGCCACAAGAGACTGTCTGAGAAGACTACTTGATCTAAAGGATGCCCGCAGGTACACAGGGCCAAACACATCATTTTCCGCCCCCACTGCAGAGAGAAGCATCAGCCCCCTTCCTCAAGGAGCAGGATAAATATGCTCATAAAGGTACTGAAATCTGTAAGTTTTCCCTTTCTTCTGTGGTTTGCCAGTATTTCATAATTTTCCATTTAGCACCATTCTAAGGAAGGAAAAGGTAAGATTTTTGTATTATTCACATGAAAATTACTGATGATCCTTCTGTTGGGCAATGTGAGTTTTCGATGGAAACGTAAGAGCTTTTTGCTCATATGCAGAATCACTGAAATTACACAATTTGTATTTCATAGCTTCTACATTTATATGTATTTCATTCCTACCCAAAACGTAGAAATGGTATACGAACTTCGTTTAACAGGTTTTCATTTACTTCTTGGTATGACGACACTCTACCAAAGCTCCCCATCGTTGGCTTGCTCTTAGGTAAAGAAGAACTGAAAGGCACCGTAACTATGGGTTGCTCTATCTTTCCCTTTCCTTCTAGGTCATCATTTTCAGTAGGTCGACGGCCAGTACAGGGAAGGAAGCCAAGTAAGAAAGGATATATGACAGGATTGCTTGGTCATTCATTTTTCTTAGAAGGCCATAACTGCTAAAGACTGATTAGCCTTCGGCCCTCATCTCCCAAGCTCACTTATGGATTTTTTTAAATCATTTTTTTCATGTTGTCTTTTCAAGAGACACCTAGCACAGAGGACAGATTGCTTCTAGATATTGACTCCCTCAGAAAGTTCTCTCTCTGCCTTGTTAATGATGCATTTTCTCACCAAAAGATAGACATTTTTCTTCCTCTGCCCCAACCCTTCTTTCTGCAGGCCATTTCAGCAAACCTTTTCTGTAAAAGGTCACATTGTATATATTTTAGGCTTCAGAAGCAATGTGCTGACTCTCACAACGCAAAGCAATGCAACCCTGCCATTGTAGTGTGAACATGGCCATAGGAAGTATGTAAATAAATGGATCTGTAAATAAATGTAACTAAATATGTAAACATATTGTGTTCTAATAAAACTTTATTTACAAAAGCAAGCTGGGGGCCGAATGTGTCCTGTGGGGTGGAATTTTTTTTCCCACCCTTGCTCTGGAGTATCTTGCATTTGACCCCATTCTTATTATTTCTAGTTAACTATCTGATAAATTTATAAAGCCCTCTCATGAAATGGGAAGCCGCCTTTTATTTTATGCACAATGGAATTTATAGTAGACATTGATAAAGTGCCTTTTCTCAGCTACTGTTAGTAATGCAAAGTTCCATGGTATATCTACTATACGTAAGGTCTTCCTGCACAGCTCTGACATTCGCGGCCGACCTCTAAATAGTGCTGTAGGATTAACATCATCAAAATGCAACAGAGAAGTCAAACCGTCACTGTAAGAATGTCATGACTTCCCCCTTCCTTGGGATGGGGGCTGAGGGAGAGGAGGTCAGCAGCTGATCACAGGGTTTGCAGCTGCTCCCACAGCCACTCAGCACCTTTGTGGGAGGGGTTGAAGGGAAAGCAACAATAGCGACATAAAACCCAGTCACAATGGAATGCCAAAAGCAACTGCAAATAATTATTAGGGAAGTGAAAATTACATAGCAACTTGTTGTCACTAGTGGTCTACAGAGAAACAGCCCCATTGTACTTAGAAAAAGTTAATTGTCCATAGTGTTTTGAATTAATACTGCTCGTTTTCCTTGAGGAATTTTATAAAGCTCCCATATAAAAGTCCCCAGTTCATTTCTGGTGATGTTCTGTTCTAAGTTTTTCTCTTGGCTTCTGTGACATCATTCCCCTCCTTTTGCCGCAAACTCACTCCTTCTCTTGTCTCCTCAGCTAGTTCTTCTTTTTTAGCTCAGTGATTAACGTTCAGTTTCCCACATTATCATGCCTAGATTTCTACTTGGAACTCACAAAACATTAAAGGGAGTTAGTGATTTCCATATACTGATACTATTTTCATTTCGATCCAAAAATTACTGGATACTCATGACTGCCCCTACAAGAGATAAAAGAGGTTAATCAGGGTTGGGTTGCATGCCCAGAATATTGTCTGGGCAATAGTAGGTGCTCAGTAAATACTTGAAGAAAATGTTTAGGCATGTGTTTATATAAATAGAGAGATGGGTGAATTAATGGATACGTGAATAGAACTTTTGCTGCAGCATTATCTTCAGTAGATTGTTAGGAAAAATGTTGACAGTTAAGTCAGTTAACATAATATCCCAATAACATTCTACTGTATACATTTTGCTCCCAGAATGTAAGCACATAGATAAAGCCCTATATTTCCTAAAAGAACCTTGAGGCCTTGAAAGGTCATCATGTCCTTGTCACTGATTCGTATCATAGTGTGCCTGTTTATCAGATATCCAAAATCCAGAATGTAATGAAGGGGAATTACGGAAGTAGTGTAACTACACTGTATCCCATCAGCAAGCGGATTAGAATCCTAAAGGACAGAAATTGGGCGGCCAGTACTCTTGGGCCAGGATCCCAGCTCTTCTCAGTACTAGTTGTGTAATGGCGGGTAATCCTT
This sequence comes from Proteles cristata cristata, assembly GCA_017311185.1. Classification (NCBI taxonomy): domain Eukaryota; kingdom Metazoa; phylum Chordata; class Mammalia; order Carnivora; family Hyaenidae; genus Proteles; species Proteles cristata. The sequence continues at coordinate 17,955 of JAESUZ010002628.1, forward strand.
TGTACACTATGGGCCCGGCCTCATTTTTGTCATTAGAAAATAGTGTGTTTGGACTAGAAAACAGTATAATTTGGGAACCTAGTGAGTTATGAGCAACAGAAAATTCTTAACAAATTTGGCTTTACTAACGAAAAGAATTTTTTGTTTTATACCACTAAAAAGTAGTGATAAGATGCTCATAGCCGAGAGGGGCCTAGGAAAATATGACGACTAAATGTGATGTGGTACCCTGGATGGCACTGTAGAACAGAAAAAGGACATTAGATGTAAACACGAAGGTAATCTGAATGAAATATGGGCTTTAACTAGTAATACCGTATCAGTATTGGTACACGGATTGTGAAAATTTTCCCATGCGACTCTAAGATGTTTACAGTAGGCAAAACTGAATGTCAGATAAAGGAGAACTCTATAATTTTCTAGAAGTGTTGTAAAATATGTTTGTATGTAAGAAGTACTCAAAGTGGGGTGATATCAACAAGATAACAGTCCAGAAAGCTTTACCACAATGCTCTCCCACAGAGAAATTGTGTTTCTATTATGTAGCAATATACCTGTGTGAGTGTTGTAGAGACCAATTAAGAAGTCATAGTACCCTGACTGATGTAAAGCAAAGAAAGAATTTCAGCTAACGAGATAGTTAAATCCATATGGGTTTGCATACCTGTCCATGTTCCCTCCCCTGTGTGAACTACTATGGTAGAACTAGGAAGACACAGCCTACATCAAAGATTCTCACTCAAGACAGAAACAACGAGGGGCGCCCGGGTGGCTTAGTCGGTTAAGCGTCCGACTTTCGCTCAGGTCATGATCTCGCGGTTCGTGGGTTCGAGCCCCGCATTGGGCTCTGTGCTGACTGCCAGCTCAAAGCCTGGAGCCTGTTTCAGTCTGTGACTCCCTCTCTCTCTGACCTTCCCCCGCTCATGCTGTCTCTCTCTCTCCTAGAAATAAATAAAAAATAAAAAAATTAAAAAAAAAGACAGAAACAACAGAACAGTACTTGGACCCAGTGTTTTAGCTTATCTTGGGATTTCCTGGAGGACTGTAATCTTCCTCCCCTGACTTGGAGTGCTGACTGAACTAAAGATTTTGTTTGGAAACTCTTGAAAACAGATGCTATTGTACGGACCCTTAGAACTTCAGATCCATTGGCAGATGTCAGGAGGGATAAGAGATCATGGGTTTCTGAGAAGTGGGAACAAGGTACCTGCTGAATTTAAAGTGACTAAAATCGCACGCACAAGTCCAGAGAAGACACGGCCTCAGAAAATGGTTGAAATATCCTAGGGTCTCTGTCTAGGCTGACGGGTGAAGTATTTCCCTAGACAAAACCTGTCTATAAAGGCTGGAAGAGATTTTCCCCTCAAATGCCCACTTCTCAACTAGAATAATGAACAGTGGCATACTAAGAAACAGGGAAACATGGGACAAAGAAAGCAACAAAATTAAATGCTAGAAAGTGACTCTAATGAAATACAGATCCATGTGCGTATCTTTCTTTCACACATCAAAATAACTGTCATAAAATGTGTCATGAGCTAAATGAGAACAGAGGTAGAGACAGCTAAATGAAACAAGGGAAACACTGCATGAACTAAATGAGAATATCAATACAGAGTTAGAAACTATAAAATACTCCCAATGGGAATTCCGATGTTGGAAAATACAATAACTGGAAGGAAAAGGACACTAGAGTAGATAAACAGCATACTTGATCAGATAGGGGAAAAAAAAACTGTGTGAAATTGAAGACACCTCATCTGAAGTTGTAGTCAAGTAGCAAAAAGAAAAGTAGAATGAAGAAAGAGGGAGACAAGCTTAGAGACTGTGAGACACTAATAAGCAACATTCTATTCATTTTTGAAATTCAGAATGAGAAGAGGGTCAGAAATAGGCAGAGACTGTGTTTGAAAAAGTAGTAGTGAAAACTTTCCAAACTTGAAGAAAGAAATATCCATGGTCATTAAAGAAACTCAAATAACTTAATCCAAGATACATTCAAAAAGTCACACAGCTAGTCAGATAATAAACTGTAAAAGTTGAAGGCATAGAGAAGAATCTTAAAGAGCAGGAAAGGAAAAACAACTCATCTTTTCATAAGGTTATGAGTGGATTCTTCTGCAAAAACATTGTGCACTAGAATGAGCGAGATGATATATTGAAATTGCTGAAATACAAAAAAAAATTTTTCAACCAGAATACCGTATCCAGGAAACCTGTCCTTCAAAAATGAAAAAATTATGACATTCTACAAAAAACAATTCCTGAGGGAATTCATTACAAGACCTACTCTTTAAGAAATATTGAAAGGAATATTTCAAGGTGAAATGAAATGATGTTAAACCTTAACCCAAAGTCAAATGAAATTATAAAGTTCTCCAGTAAGGTAAACATGTTGACAAAAATAGCTTCTATTAATGTCATTTTCGTGCACCAATTCAGTTTTAATTCCCGTATAGAATTTAAATAATGAAAACATTTAAAAATAACATAAGTCTATGCAAATGACTTATACATTATATATTATATATGTTTATATAGTATTCATATATTTATACAATGCATAAAGATGTAATTCCGGACATCAGAAACATAGTGTGCCAGGAGAGGGTGGAGCTATCAAAGCCACTTTTGTATGCAATTGAAATTAAGTTGTTAGCAGTTTAAAATAGAATATTATAATATTACAATGTCTTATGTAATTGTAACGATAACCACAAAGAAATAACCTATAAGAGGGGCACCTGGGTGGCTTAGTCGGTTACGCATCCGACTTTCACTTAGGTCATGATCTCGCGGTTCGTGGGTTCGAGCCCTGCGTCGGGCTCTGTGCTGACAGCTAGCTCAGAGCCTGGAGCCTGTTTCAGAGTCTGTGATTCCCTCTCTCTCTCTGACCCTCCCCTGCTCACGCTCTCTCTCTCTCTCTCTCTCTCTCTCTCTCCTAGAAATAAATAAAAATATTAAAAAAAAAAAAAAAGAAATAACCTATAAGGTATATAATGGAAAGGCTTTCAGAAGGGAATGAAAGCATGCCAGCACAAAAATCCATGAAACACAATGGAAGGTAGTAAGAGATGGAAATAGAGATTTAAGAAATTACAATTCATGTAGCAAAATTCCTTTTCTGCCAGTAATTACGTGAAGTACAAATAGATCAAACTCCTCAATTAAAAGCATAGTTAGGCGGATGTTATTTTAGAAACCCAGAATCTGAATATGTGCTGTGCATAAGAAACTCACTTTTGATGCAACAATAAAGTGAATGTACAGGAAAAACTTAAATGCAATCGGTAATCAAAAGAGAGAAACAGTGACCATGCTAATATCAGACAGAATCGATTTTAAGTCCAAAAGTATTTCAGGAGACAAAGAAGGATATCATATTATGATAAAATGACCAATCACCAAGAAGATGTAATAATTACAAGTATTTATACAACAAATACAGAAGCTTCTAAATATGTGAAGCACACATTGACAGGATTCAAGAAAGAAATATATAGTGACACAGTGATAGTACGAGACTTCCGATAACCAACTTCAATAATAGATAAAACAGAAAGACGATAAGGAAATAGAGGAATTGCACCAAGCAGTCATCAACAGAATATTGTACCCAACAACAGCACAATATACATTCTTTAGGAATCTTTCAAACATTATCCAAGATAGACTACATGTTAGCCCCGGAAAGAAGTCATAATAATGAGTTTTCATTTTCAAAGAATGCAGTTATATAAAATATCTTTTCAGGTAACGATGGAATGGAAGTAGAAGTCAACAAAAGAAGGAAAACTGGGAGACTGATGAGTTTGTAAAAATTAAACAGTGCACATAACCAACTAATTGGTTAAAGAAAATGAATCAGGGGAAATTATCAAATACCGAGTGAGAAATTAACACGAAATCTCAACGTATTGAAACTTATGTGGTACAATGAATGCAGACCTAACAGGGAAGTTTATAGTTTCAAAATGTATAGTAAAAAAAGGGGAAATATTCTGAAATCAATAAGCTACCTTTACACCTCAGCGAGCTAGGAAAACATGAACAAATTAATCCTAAAGCTAGCAAAAGGAAGGGAATAATAAAGATGAGAGCACAAATTAATGAAATGGAAAATAATAAACCAAGAGAAAAATTCAATGAAACTAAAGTTGTGCTACTTTTCATAGATCAGCAGTATTGGCAAGCTTTTATCTAGATTAATAAAAGGAGAGAAGGCTTAAGTAAATTAACTCAGAAATGAAAGAGGTGACATTAGAGTCAAGGTCACAGAAATGAAAAGGAATATTAGAGAATACTTTCACCAACTGTATGCCAACAAACTGGATAAGAAGACATGGGCTGCTACCCACAGAACAAAAGAAAAAAAGAAAGAGAAAAAAGAAATAAAGCTAGAACTTGTAAATAAGGGATGTGTGGGTGGTTTGGTCATTTAAGCATCTCACTCTTGGTTTCCATTCAGGTCATGATCTCATGATCCCTGAGTTTGAGCTCTGCATTGGGCTCCATGCTGACAGTGCAGAGCCTGCTTGGGATTCTCTTTTTCCTTGCTCCAACCCTGCTTGTGGTGGTCTCGCTCGCTCTCTCTCTCTCTCTCTCTCTCTCTCAAAATAAATAAATAAACCTTAAAAAAAGTTGAATAGCATTTACTAGTGTCTGTGGTAAGGACAGAAAGTTGCTTTTCAATGAGTATATATATTTAGTTCTGAATGGTATCTCGATTCTGGAAATGTTTCCCAACAATGTAAATATACACAACACCAGTGAACTGTGCACTTGAAAAGGTTTAAGATGGCAAGTTTCACGTATGTGTTTTTTTCCATGACAAAACCTCTACAAAGTACTAGCATCAGCTTCAGAAGAGGTTTAAAGAGCACCCAGAGGTATCAGAGCTTTGCCCCTCATCTCTGAATTCTCTCTATTCTGTCTTCACCCTCCAGTTTCATCCCTCTTGAATGCAGTTTCCTCCAGTACCAGCATTCATCATCCAAAAGATAGAGATAAGCTGTGTCCCTGCGTTCTCCAAATCCATCGCTGGGCTCTCACTGCTGAACTGGTGCGGGCCACACACACACACACACACACACACACACACACACACACACACACCTTCAGCAAATCACATTGGGTAGAGGTATGGGAAGTGCCGATCGGCTGACAAGAAATAGAGCTTGTCCTGGAAATGTAAGTAGAGGCAGTCCTGCCTGCAACACTTGGGAGAGGGGTCATTTTCTCCTGACACCAGGGGTCCCCAAATGTCTGTACTGGGCCACATTATAACCATTTTTTCTTTGTGGGTCACGTGGTTTCCACTGCAGCTCTTCAATTCTGCCATGATCGGACAAAGGCAGCCATGGACCTTAAATAAATGAACGTGGCTGTATTCCAGTAAAACTTTACAGATACTCAAACTTGGATTTCGTGTAATTTTCATCTATCATGAAATGTCATACTTTGTTTTTTCTTAACCATTTAAAAATGTAAAACCATCTTAGCTCACAGATGGCGGGTAGGATTTGGCCCACAGGCTGTAGTTTGCAGATTCCCTGTTCAAGATAATCTGCCCAAATGCCTTTTAGCTCTTGAACGAAGGCATTTTTGTGTGAGTTGCAGCAAGGCATTTGGAAGGTCATGCAGCCTCTTTTCCTTTTACCTTGGGCACTGAATTGTCTTAACTTTTGATTGACATAGAACACTTGGCACATACAGTTAAATATTAGCGAGATTGACTCTTCTCCACCATTATTGGAAATTAAAGGGATATCTTCAACTCTGTAGGTACGAATTAGAGACTTAGGTTAAAACTATTGTCGGGTTGCAGTGCAATTGATCTCCTATTTTTGTTCACTTTTACACATGTCTTTTTGTCTAGCTTAAATATTTAGTAGACTCCAGCTGTCTTGAGAAAGATCTATTTCTTAATGGCTTTATTTTCCAGTCACTGATCAGAGTTCCATTATGTAAATGATTGAAATAAGTATTCAAAATGTGGGTTTCAAGTACTTTCGTGTCACAGGGTGACACTGGAGAGACAGGAATTGGAGATAGAGCTGAACAGTAAGGAACAGAGGAAGAATAAAGTCAAGGAAGCTTTTAATTTCCTACAAGGAGAGGGTTTATCTGGATCTCTGGAGGAAGATGAAAAGAAAACAGACTTGGGAGAAAGCAAACTTCATTGGAATAGCATGGTGCTGTAGGAGTGCAATGATCTGTTTTAAAACTAAAATTGGCAGCCGTGGAATGATTTGGTCAAATGTATTTTGGCAGCCTTTGAATTGCAGTCCAAATACTTTAGCACATATAATGACTTTTTCAATTTGTTCAGTTTATGCCCCTCCTCTCTCTAAAAACTATCTGAGCCTCCACTAGCTTATGGGGCTCTCAATGTGAATTACAATTGCACAGAATTTGAGCTCTTGTGTACTAGTTTGTGGCATCTTTGTGATATTATTCAAGGGGTTCAGGGCCCTGTAAGAAGACTAGATTTCAAGCGCCATTTGGTTCTTTGGCTAGGCTCCAATTGTAGGGGCTCTAATCTGAGGCAGTCCATGATAAAAGACACCTGATTGAGTGGTGCACATAAATCATTGTTTTCCTGGTATAATTTTCAAACGGTGTCAAAAGGCCACTTAGGGGCAGGACTGTGAAGGAGTAGATGAGATTCACCTGCATCGGCAATAATGTATCAAATAGAGATCAAACTGTGTAGCTCTTCACAATGCTCACTTGTCCTAATACCAGTAGATTAAAATTGGAAACTGTAGAATGTTTTTTTACAGCAATTGCTTAAATAGGACGTTTTCCTTGTGCCTAGTAAACAGTTCCCTCCTTTCAAGCTCTTCTGAGCCGCCATTCTGAGACACACTCAAAGAAATTGGAGAGGGTTAGTTCTGATCCTAGATCTAAGTGTTCCCATGATGGTTTTGCTGATTATCTGTTTTCTCTAGGCTTTGTTATTGTATTTTTCTTTCCTTTCTTTTCTTTTCTAAATTGGAGGATTCCCACCCTGCATAGTGTCTGTTGACAGAGCTTTGGTCTTCAAAGGTGCCTTCTAATAGTAGCTCCTCCCCAAAATATCCTATAGCCTGATTCCCTTTCAGTTTATACTTATAACCTCCTAGCGACTAGAGAGCCAGTTGAATGAGGTTGTTAGAATTATAAATAAATTAAACATTAATAGTCTCTAAGCTAGATCCTCATGGTCTCTCAGGAAACAAAAGAGACAGGTTTAATAGTAAGGGTGCATAGATTTCCTTGATCTGCTCAGACATTCTTTTGGTTTACATTGCCATATCCTTTCCAAGACTTGATTTTTGTATTCCATCTAGTTGCGTTTATAGGAAAGTGACTTCCAATTAATGTTATCATACAGGATTTTTTATTATTTGGGGGAAAGAAGGCTAAGATGGAGGAAACCTTGGTGGCTACGAGTATGACCTCCTGAGTTTGGCTGCTGCTACTGAATCTTCCATTTCACTTTCTGGTCATGTGATGTTCAACAAGATGTATAATCCTTCTGTCTTACTCATCTATCAAAAGGGCATAATAGCAGCTCATATTTCATTGAATTTTAAGAAAGCTAAATGCCTTATTCACCCTATGTTATGAATAGGAAAGATTCAAGTGTTACTGTTATGATGATGATGATGATGATTATCATCATTATCATTTTCATTGGGAAGAGATTGAGTTGGGGAAAAAGTAAGAAAGCAGGCCCTCTATGTAGATTTCAAGTTAAATATCATTGTTGGGAATGGTGCCTTGAGACATAGGATCTGTGCTTTTCTTTCCTACTGCCTGTCTTTTTGAAATATAAATACTTCCAAAGAAAGCATGATCTTAGTAAGTATATTAATCAGCAGTCTGCAGAGAAACAGAACTCATCAGATATATAGAGAGATGTAGAAAGAGATTAGTTGGCTCATGCGATTAAGCCAAGTGAGAAGTCCCAGGATGTGTTATCTTCAAGCTCGAGATTCAGGAAAGCAGTGATGACATTTTAGTTTAAGGTGAACTGAGTCAATGTCGTAAGTACCATTCTAAATCTCAGGCGTGAGAAATGGGAGTCCCAGTGTCCAAGGTCAGGAAAAGAAATGGATGTTCCTGCTCAAGCACTGATAGCAAATTTGCCCATTATTCCCATTTGTTATATTCTAGCCCTCACTGGATTGGATAATGCCTACCTGCACTGGTTAGGATGATTTTCTTTATGCAGTCTACCAATTGAATTGCTGGCATCGCAACATGAATCTCATCTGAAAACATCATGAAAGACACACCAAGAAGTAATTTTAGCAGTTATCTGGGCATTTCCTAGCCCAGTCTAGTTGACATAAAATGAACAGAATTTACGGGAGAAACTGAGAATAATCCAATGATAGTAGGGGATTCTAATGACCCACTTTCATCAGTGGATGGATGGATCAATCACCTACGTGGAGGATTAATGGGGAAATAGCAGAGTTTTTAAAAAATGTTTATTTTTGAGACAGAGACAAAGCACAAATGGGAGGGGGAAGAGCGAGAGGGAGACACAGAATGGGAGCAGGCTCCAGGCTCTGAGCTGTCAGCACAGTGCCCAATTGCATGAACCCATGAACCATGCGATCATGACCTGAGCCAAAGTCAGATGCTCAACCAACCGAGCCACCCAGGTGTCCCAAAGTAGCAGACTTTCATGACACCATGGACCACGTGTTCCTGACAGACAGGCACAGTTTGCTCCATCCAGCAGCAGAAGAGTACATTTTCTCAGGCATGCATGGAGCATTTTGCAAGATGGGTCAAAAGTTGGACTGTGGAAAAGGTCTTGACAAAATTGGGAAGATTGAAATCATATCTAGTATCTTTCCACACAGTGGTATGAAACTAGAAATCAATAGCGTGGGGTGGGGAATGGGAAAGTTCACAAATGTCTGGAGAATGGACCGCCCACTCCTAGAAAGCCAAGAATTCAGGGAATGAATCAACAGGGAGATAAACGGGTATCTTGCCATAGGCAGAAATGGAAACACAACATGATAGAATGTGTGCATTGCAACAGGGGTAGTTCTAAGAGGGAAGTTTGTAAAAATAAGAAAAGTTTCAAATAGGCACCCCGACTATGCCCCAGGAGGAAAAGGAAGAGGATGAACTTGGCCCAGACTTTGCAGATGAAGAGAAATAGTAAAGACTAGAGCAGAAATAAATGTAATGGAGACTAGAGAGACGACAGATAGGATCAACAAAGCTGGGACTTGGTTTTGTGGAAGGAAGGACAGAAATGAAAAGCCTTTAGCTAGAATAACCAAAAGAAAAAGACAGAGGATTCAAGTGAAGGAAATAATGAATAAAACATGGGACACTGCAGCTGATAACTGCAGAGGCATAGATACATGATGTAGGACATGTGGATAGGAACACACAGCCTGCCAGAACAATCTTCAAGAAATAAAACATCTGAAGAGGCAAATAATGAGTAAGGAGATTGCTTCAAAACCTCCCAGTAAAGAAAAGTCCGGGACCAGGTGGTTTAATGATCAATTCCACCCAATATTTAAAGAAGCATTAACACAAATCCTTTTCAAATTCTTCCAAAAATTGGACCAGGGGGAAGGATTCCAAATTCATTTTACCAGGCCAGCACTACCCTCACACCAAAGCCAGATAAGGGCACTATAAGAAAAGACTATAACAACATGATTCTAAAAATCCTCAAGAAAATACTATCAAACCTAATTCAGCTGCATATCATGAACGAAGTCAGTATGTAGCGATGAATTCCATTTTTATACACAATGAACTAACAAAGAAGTTAAGAACACAGTGCCATTTTAGCACATTGAAAAGATTATATACTATGACCAAGTGGGATTTATCTCTGGATGCAAGGATGGTTTAACACCCACAAATCAATAAAATGTATTTATAAACATCAGCATCCTTTCATTATAAAAACTCTCAACATGTTAAGTATCAAAGGAATGTACTTTATTTTTAAATGGTTATTTCTTTTTGAGAGAGAGAAGGAAGGGAGGGGCAGAAAGAGAGAGAGAGAGACAGACAGAGGGTGTGAAGCAGGCTCTGTGCTGACAACAGAAAACCCATTTTGGGGCTTGAGTCCATGAACCCTGAGATCATGACCTGAGCTGAAGTCGGACTCTTACCCAACTGAGCCACCCAGGAGCCCTTAAGAAATGTTCTTTTAATATGACAGAGTCCATATATGACAAGTCCACAGCTAACATCGTACTCAATGAAGAAAAGCTAAAAGGTTTCCTCTAAGATGAGGAATGAGATAAATCTGCCTAGTCTCACCATTCCTTGTCAACATAGTATTCAAGTTTTTTCCATAGTAGTTAGGCAAATAAAGAAATAAAGGTATCCAATTTGGAAAAAATAAGTTAGCTTGTGTCTGTTTGCAGGTAACAGGATGTTACATATAGAAAACCCTAAAGACCTCCTTGCCCCCTACCCCCACAAAAACTGTTAGAATACATCTATTCAGTAACATTGTAGAAACCAAAATCAATATACAAAAATCACTTGCATTTCTATACACTAGAAAAAAAAACTATCTGAAAAAGCAAATGAGAATACCATACTTAGGAATATATTTAAGGAGTTAAAAAAATCTGTTTAAAAAAACTTAGATTAACGAAATTGTTGAAGACACAAATAAATGGAAATGTCTTCCCTGTTCATCAACTGGAATAGTTAATATTGTTAGAATGCCCGTACTACCCAAAGCAATCCACAGATTTAACAGAATCCCTATGCAAATTTAAATGAAATTTTTTCATAAGAATAGAAAAGCCAATCCTTTAATTTGTATAGAATTACAAAAAAAATCAAAGGAATCTTGAAAAAGAGGGACAAAGCTAGAGACATTACACTTTGTGATGTGAAACTATATCACAGTGCGCTAATAATCAAAACCGTATGGTACAAGATAAAAACAGACACATAAACCAATGGAACAGAATGGTGAGCCCTTAAATGAACCCATGTTTATATGGTCAGATAATGTTTGGCAAGTGCATCAAGAACTTTCAATAGGGAAAGGATTGTGTCTTCAATAAATGGTGCTGGGAAAGGATACATACATGAAAAAGAATGAAATTGGGCCCTTACATCATACATAAAAATTGACTAGGTGTGGATTAAACACTTAAATTTAAGATCTGAATCCATAACATTTCTATAAGATGCCACAAGGAAAAAAACTCCTTGATATTGATCTTGGCAATAATTTTTTGGCAATTTTTTGCCAAAACACACAAGCCACAAAAGCAAAAAATAAAAAGTAGGATTACATCAAACCTAGAAGCTTCTGGCTTATTTAGCAAAGGATGGCTAAATAAAAAATAAATAAATGACCTATGGAATGAGAAAAAAAGAGTTGCAAAGCTTACATCTGATAAGGGTTTAGTATTTAAAATATGTAAGTAATTTTTACAGCTCACTAGCAAAAATTGAAATCACTGAATTGAAAATGGTCATAGTATCAGAATAGTCATTTTCTCAGAGAAGACATACAAGTATCCCACAGGTATAGTGAAAGGTGTCTGACACCACTAATCATCAGGGAAATTCAGAACAAAACTGCAATGAGATACTGCGCACCTGTTAGAATGGCTCTTCTAAAAAGATAAGAGAGAGGGGCGCCTGGGTGGCTTAGTCGGTTAAGCGTCCGACTTTCGCTTAGGTCATGATCTCGCGGTTCGTGCGTTCGAGCCCTGCGTCGGGCTCTGTGCTGGCTGCCAGCTCAGAGCCTGGAGCCTGTTTCAGTCTGTGACTCCCTCACTCTCTGACCCTCCCCTGCTCATGCTGTCTCTCTCTCTCCTAGAAGTAAATAAAATATTTAAAAATAAATAAATAAATAAAAAGATAAGAGAGAAATGTTGGTGGGGAGGTGAAGAAAAGATGTGGTACATGTGTACAATGGACCATTATTGAGCCATAATCAAAAAGGGGAAACTTTGCCATTTATGACAGCATCGATAGACCTCGGAGGTCATTATTTAAAAAAAATTTTTGACGCATATTCATTTTTTGAGACACACAGAGAGAGTGCGTGAGTTGGGGAAGGACAGAGAGAGACGGAGACACAGAATCTGAAGCAGGCTCCAGGCTCCAAGCTGTCAGCATAGAGCCCATTGTGAGGCTCAAACTCACAAACTGTGAGCCAAAGTCAGACGTTCAACCCACTGAGCCACCCAGGCACCCTGGGAGGTCATTTTTTTAAGTTTAGCGTATGAGCGAATGACAAACAGTTCATGATCTCAATATATGTGGAACCTAAGAAAGACAAATTCTAAAAATAAATTAAAATGGTGGTTGCCAGAGTTTGGGGAGGAGATGGGAAAATGTTGGTGAAAGGTTACGAACTTTCAGATTTGAGATGAGTAAGTTCTGGGAATCTAATATAAGCATGGCTATTGTAGATAATAATACCGTATTATATATTTGAAGTTTGCTAAGGCAAGATCTCATGTGTCCTCACCCTCCTCCCCCCAAAATGGCAACTCTGTGAGGTTATGGATGTTAATTAACATGATTGTGATACTAATTTCACAGTGTGAGTGTTTCTCAAATCTTTGTATTGTATTCCCTTTAAAAATGGAAATTTAAAAGCATAATGTATTTAAAAAAGATAGAAAGGAAAGAGAGCCTTCTTTGAGGGAAAGAGCCTTCCCTGAGGAATGGACCTAATAAAGCCAGCCATATTAGAGTCTAAATTACTGAGGAACCAGTGTACTGTGCTTCCCAGGGGTGTTAGCCTTTTATTAAAGGTACAGTGCCTTTAACCATGTAATTAAACCTAATAGTTCAAGTTCTGGTGTCAATGTCCTCACTACCATCTTTCCTTTTTCTGCTCACCCACCCACCCACATTCTTCTAAAGGTTAAGTATACTCTTACCCCCTTTGGTCTCATCGTTGTAAAAGAGGAAGCCCCCGTTCTTCAGAACCAGTTCATCAGGACTTTTCTTTCTCTACGTAAAATTATTGAAATTATGGCTTTCCTGTCCCCGCCCCCGACACTGCTCTATGTCACTAGAGCCTGGCTTGCCGCAGTTTCCCCAACGAACTGCCTTCGCTAAGGTATTAAACGTAGTGAACACGTTTAAATTAATTCATTTTCATTGGGAATATAAACCAGGGTACAGCACTGGTGGTAACGGTGCATTCAATACAGCAGTGTCAAAGAATGTGCTAGAGGTAGAAGCTTCAACATACCAACGCTGATACATCTCAAATGGAATATTGAGTGGGGAAAACACATTGTGAAAGAATGTCAGTGATATGCCATTTCATAAAGGTTTTAAACCTGCAAAATATATACTGAGTATAGAGATCTACGCATATAATAGATGCCTTTCTTTTCCTTTATTCAAATGTAACTTACATTCTGTAACACGGACTTATTTTGAGTGTACAATTCAATGCCTCTTAGTAAATGTGCGCCTGTGTAACTGTCACTGCAGTCTCGTTTTAGAACAGGTTTATTACTTCCAAAATAATTTTCTGCCCATTTGCAAGTTATTCCCTATCTTCACCACCTACCTCCAGGCATCCACTCTTCTGCTTTCTGTCTCCGCGCATTTACGTGTTCATTCTGCACACATCCTACAAATGGAATCATATAATATTTGATCTATCGTGCCTGGCTTCTTTCATGGAGCATAATGTTTTTATGTTTCATCCATATTTTTACATGTGTCTGTATCACATTCCTTTCCGTGGCCAATTACCATTCCATTGTATGAATATGTCACATTTTGTTTATCTGTCTGTGAGATGGTAAACATTTGGGCTGCTTCCAGTGTTTGAACATTCATGTACAAGTCTTAGTATGTGAAGATAGGATATTATTTCTCTTGGGAAGCTTACCAAGGCTGGAATTGCTGGATCATATGGTAACTCTTTGTTAACAAAACTGCCAGTTTTTTTTTTTTTAATGTTTATTTTTTAGAGAGAGCAGGGAGGGAGGGGCAGAGAGAGAGGGAGACACAGAATCCGAAGCAAGCTGCAGGCTCTGAGCTGTCAGCAGAGTCTGATGTGGGGCTCGAACTCGTGAACAGTGAGATCATGACCTGGGCCGTAGTTGGCCGCTCAACCGACTGAACCACCTAGGCGCCCCTGCCAGTCTTTTTTGTTTTACATTTTTGCCGGCAATGGCTGAGTGTGCCGATTTTTCTTCATGTTCATCAATATTTGTGATTAGGTGCCTCTTTGAATACAGCCATCCTAGTGGTTGTGAGTGCTATTTCATTGTTGTTTTGCTTTGTTTTCCTGATGATTAATGATAGTCATAGGCATAGTGTCCAGTTGCATATCTTATCTGCAGAAATATTTAGTCAAATCTTTTATCCCTTCTAAAATAGAGTCATTTGCAGTTTGTGGGTTTGAGCCCTTCGTCAGGCTCTATGCAGACAGCTCAGAGCCTGGAGCCTGATACAGATTCTGTGTCTGTCTCTCTCTCTCCTCCCTCAATTTTGTGCAAGCTCTCTCTCTCTCTCTCTCTCTCAAAAATAAATAAACATTTTAAAAAATAAATAAAATGGGATCATTTATGTTCATATTAATGAGTTGTAAGAGTTCCTTATATATTCTGGATAAAACATTTTTTTTCCTGAAACATTTTTCTGTAAATTTTTCTCCATGTAGGTGTGCTCTAGTGAGGGAATTTAAAGTTTGCAGGCCTCCACAGAGCCTCTTTGTGGGTGCAGCATCGATTAGCAATTCCCACCGGCACATAAGCCATCTACAGGCTCCCCTGGTGGGTTTGCTGTCTCCGTGTGACCGGTTCATCAAAGGGTAGGTTGTCCGTGTCCGTTTCCCAAAAGCAAGAGCTGGGTCTGACATTAGCCGTCATCTGCCCTGAATTGTAATTTTAGACACCTTTAGTTCTAATGTTGGCTCACACCCAGAGTGACAGGATCCTATAATGAGATCCTTTCCTGGTGTATTCTTCTTCTTCTTCTTCTTCTTCTTCTTCTCCTTCTCCTTCTCCTTCTCTCTTCTTCTCTCCTTCTCCTCTCCTTCCTCTCCTTCTCCTTCTCCTTCTCCTTCTCCTTCCTTCTCCTTCTCCTTCTCCTTCTCCTTCTTCCTTCTCCTTCCTCCTCTCTCCTTTCTCCTCTTTCTCCTTCTCCTCTTCTCCTCTCCTCTTCTTCTCTCTTCTCTCTTTTCTCTCTTCTTTCTCTTCTCCTTCTCCTTCTCCTTCTTTCTTTCTTTCTTGAGACAGAGAGAGCCCAGGATGGCGGAGGCAGGGGGGTGGGGTGGGGTGTAGAGAGAGATTGAATCCTTAGCAGGTTCCAGAGCATCAGCACTGAACCTGACCCCTCGAACTATGAGATCACGCCCCTAGCCGAGTAGGTAGCTCAACCCACTGAGCCATCGAGGCTCCCCCAAGGATATTATTCTTAATACATGCGCAAGTTTGCCTCTTCATCCACAAGGAGCCCCTTAGGGCAAGCGCGGTGTTAGCAGCAGAGCTGGGGAGAGCATGGCCCTCCGACTGCACAGAAGTACATTCCTAAAGGACTTGAGAGTAATCCTAATGGCAGTTTCACTCCTCACACATCTCCCTCTGCATCTTTTTCCCTTTGCCCTCCAGTGCCAACCTTCACGGCACTGTCTCTAAATCTTTTTCTTCTGTGAGCATCGGCCATCTGGTGGTCAAATGTGCACTAAGCGCGTCTCTGACAGCCTTGTGGAAATTGTTAATTCATGAAGCACCTTGTGTTTCCATGAGAGAGAATTGATGGGTGATAACAGGTTTTTAATTTCTAGAAGAAGTCCTATGAGAAAGCAGTCTGGTTTTCTGCTACGCCATAAAGATTTCTTGGGCTTTACAATAACACGGTCTCTCGTACAAACACCAGCATACGTATCATTGAGGGGAATTATTCCATGTAATTCTTCATCTTTTTTACAACACATTTGGTTGTAAATGCTCCCCTCCTTACCTACAGTCTGTCTTCATTTGCTAGGTCCAGTTAGTTTCACAGGTTATCACATAACCAAGGTAAAATTTTGGAAAGCTCAAAAAAAAAAAAAATCAGTAACGCAGTCCCTGAAGAAAATAATGGCCTTAGTTGATCATTTTTTTTGTTTTCGTTGTAAACTCCTGATCAGTACATCTGAGAGAGAAAATCAGTTGAGTAACTACAATAGCCTCACATACATCACAGTGCTTAATTAAAGCTTTTCCTGACTTTTTTTTACTTGCTGGAAAATGCCATGTAAGTGGCATCTTTCTGCCTGAGTCCATGCCCAGAGAAGCCACTAGAGGTGTTTCCATTATGTCGCCTTCTCTCTAGCCTCATTTCTTCCTCTGCTAATTTACATATCTGTTTGTTTTATTGGCTTCTGTTACTGTAAGAAATCCTTGTTAATCTTTTGGGCTTAAGGCCTGCAATATTAATTGATCCCTACCCAACATCAGAGGTCTGAGTCATAGTTTGTTTTCTGTCTTCCTTCTTTGTGAAGCCCAAGAATATCACCCTCCTTGGAATGTGGGTGTTTTTTAATTTGTCGGTCTGTCGGATGATTTGGCTTTGCATTTCTGAGACCTCCTTCCATCAAGAAAACGATCCTTTCCAGCTCTTAACCACCTTCTGTGCAGCAATAAAATGTATACACGTTCCAACTCAGAATTGTGTCATCATACCTGAAATACCTATGCAACATTCAGTTCCTAACGATCTGGAAGTCAACCACCACAATACATGTATTAACATTCATTTGTTCTATAAGTAAAATTTACTTGCAGAGCTGAGATGCCATGGTTGAAAGTTTTCCTAAAGTGTTTTGATGAGGCGTCTCAAAGTTTCATTCCCCCAAAACACAATAAAGTTCAGGCACAGGAGAGATAGAAATGTTTTCTCATGTCATAATCAACATGAGTCTATTGAGCCATTACTGTATGCCAAAAGACGTATTAGGTATCTTAAGAAAGAGGAAAAAATAGAAAATGTGGCCCTGGCTTCAAGGGGCCAACATTTGCTCATTTGTTCTTTTATTCATTTTGCTAATGTTTACTAAACAACCAGTGTGTGCAGACACATAATTGAGTTGAGGCAAAATGAGCCCCCTGGGTATCTAAGAGCTTTACAGGAGATCAGAGAGGACAAGCCTGCAGGAAGAAGTAGCTGGCCAAAGTCTTATCTCCCTCACGGTAGCCAATCTTCGTGTGGCTTCCTTCCCTTGTGATGTGACAGCAAAACCTCCCTGACCTGACCTAGCCTGAACTGGGTTCCTCACATTACACATACCTCCCAGGGGGAGAAGAAAAATCGCAGCATTGCTAAGCGGAAGTCTCTTGTTTGAAGTATCTTAACCTCAGTTCCAATGAATAATTCTTTACAGCCTAGACGCACTGTATATAACAATCCAGCATTGGGATTCCTTAAATAAATTTCACCTTAAAACAACTCTTTTCTCATGCTCACATTTAACCCAGCATCCGAGATCATCCATAACTATCTTGGAGTCATTTTTTATTTATCGACGCACTCAGATTGCTATTCTCACTCTGTTGGTTATCTTTGATGCCATAATGAATGAACCCAAAATTTAGTGGCTTGAAGTAATACACATTTATTATTCCACAGTTTCTGTGAGGCAGCAATTTGGACATGACTAAGATGACTCCTTGGCCCCAGCATTTCTCTCTAGGTTGCACTCAAAAACTTGGCTGATGCTTGGGGTCTCATTTGGAAGTTAGAGCGGGGAAGAATGCATGCACTTCCAGACTCACTCAGTAGTTATTGGCAGGGTCCACTTCCTCCATGCTCAATGGACTGAATCACTTCCTCATTGGCTGCTGGGCCTGAGAAGTCGCCCTTAGTTACTCGCCACGTGGGCCTCCCTAGGACAACCACTCACTTCATCATAACATCGAATCCAAGTAGGGCATTGTGACAGTCTGCTAGCAGTCTGGAAATTATGTCTTATAATCTCATCATACTGGTTGAATCACCTCAGCCTTGCAGATCGAGTTAGAAGCAAGTTGCTCAAAGGGAAGAGATCATGCAGGGCAGTTAATACCAAGAGGTAGAGATTGTTTGCAGACATCTTAGAAGTTGGGTCCATAATTATCTCATTCAGCAAACTCATCAATCATCCATGCCGTCACTAGGGTAAAACTGATAAGAAGTGGCTTTTGCCCTCAAGACTCTCACAATCAGTTTGCGAAAATGAGCATATGAACCTCTAACTTGAATGTGGAAAATCTTACAGTAAAATCAAGTTCAAAAGTCAATGAACATATTGAAAAAAGGGATATCTTTGTTCATGAGTGATCCCACTTGGGGAATGCCATTTTCTCTCACAGTTAAAAATAAACATGCTGTCATGTTGTCTGTGGAACTATATGTGATGCTACTCTTTTTCCCAGAAAAGTTGCCTGTTGGGATTGCTTTTAGGAAACCAAGTAAGTAGGAATGGCTTTCCAGGTGTAAGACGTAGCACCATGAAAGGCATAGAGAGATGGTATAATTTGACACATTCCAAGAGCAATGGAACTTACAATGTGGCTAGAATGTTGGATATATTTAGGGATGGGGAGTTGTTATGGCATAAAATGTGTGTAGAAAGATGAATTGGCATTATTGGAAAGAGAAGTTGAATTCTGTGACGTGGGGTGTGGGCATCACTATATAGAAAGCAAAGGGCCACTGATGTTCTCTAATTCGTAGAATTATGTGCTGAGATAGATGCCTTAGGAAAGAACTATGGGAGTAGGCTAGAACATTTGCTGGAGATACAAGATAAGAAAGAAAAATAATATTCCAGTGCGAGTTGATTATGATCTAAAGTAAGATATAGAAAAAAGAGAGCCAAGCAAAGGGGATGTTCAAAATTAGGTGTTGTTTCAGGGCTGGAATGGACAGGATTGCCAGATTCAGAGAGTTATCGGGATGAGGGAGGGACATGGACGAGCCGAGGATTTCTCTGGAATTTCCATTCTTAAGACAATGACAGCTTCTTAAAAGAGGAACATTGTGCTGTCTGATAACAGAATTTCAATATGTTCATGGTGCCTGGTACTTGATTGTTGGCACTCAGTGGGGTGACAGAAGAGTAGATGATGTATGTTTGGATGGATGGATGGATAGATGGATGGATGGGAAAATGGTGGATGGATCTACTCATGATATCGTTGATCGTCCAAGGGAACACAGCAGAGAAATTAGTTTTGGGGATATGTGAGGAAACGCAAGGAAACGCTTAGAAAAAAGGAATAAGAACTTCAGATGTCCAAAGTGACGGTGGAAAGATTTAGGGCAGCAATTAGAAAATTAACTCACGTCTCTTATTCATGTTAATCCATGCTTTGATAGTTTTCATCAGGAATTTGTTATTCCATCTGCTTCCATGAATCTTAAGAAAGAATAGTTTCATTAGAGAATAAAACTCCTTAGGCGGATCATAGGAACATTTCAGAAACCTATTGAATTTCTCAGCACTTTATTCTAAATATGAAAAACAAGTACCAGTCTGGTCACTGGAGTCATTTAGCATCCCTTCAGATTTAGTAAGGCACATGGGAATATTGAATAGATTTTTCCAGAAGCTCAAATCACAAATGGTTTACTTCTCATATCCTACACTAACCTTACCTTTAACTTTCCATCAATGGCATACCCATATGTCTCGGCAGTTGGCGGATTTTGGGGACATCAGATTTTCTGAAGCAGTGCTTCTGAAACTTTAAAGTGCACTATCTGGAGATGTAGTTAAAATGTGGATTCTGACTTGGAGGTCTGAGTTGGGGCTTGACAGTCTCTTTTTCTAACAAGTTTTCAGGCATTTCTCATGCTGCTGATCACCCTTTGAATGGCAAGGATGGTGAGGTATCATTCAATATTGGTGACTTGGCTGACATCCACTATTTTTGGTGACACAGTGAGGTTGTAAGCTGCCTTTCAATCCATAATTTCATTTACCTCCTGCCCTTGTTCATAGCCTCCCTGTGTGAGTTTTTATTATCTATCCCTTCCCTAATGCTTCGAGCTCATCCAACTTAATAATATTATGTGAGGACAGCTCCAGGATGCTGTCTTTCCTTTCCTCCAGATCCCTAATGAAGCTGTCAAAACTGACCTTCTCACTATTCCCTCTGCTTTTCCTCACCATTTTTTACCTTAATGCTTTGTTTACCGTCCTTAGATTTAGTCTTTGGTCTCCTGTTCCTTAAAGTCTTCAAACATCCACAATCAGTAAAGGTTCAGAGGTCAGGGATCAAGTCCATTTTTTTTTTTTAAGGAAGAAATTGAGATCTGATAATTGGCAGTGTTGGCGAGGTCAGCAGCATGTGTAACAAAAGCAAATGAGAGAAGCAGCCAGTGTTGATCACTAGGGACTGTTGTTTCAGCTCAAAACAAGGCGGCTCTAGTCTCACCCCTTCTGCTAAACAATTACATGACCTTGAGGAAATTGCTTACCCTTCCTGAGCCAACGTTTTGTTGGCTGTAAAATAGTACATTAAATTTAAATGATCCTCTATGGTCTGTGAAAATTGATTATATAGAGGCTGATTGAGCCTCATTTCTTCCTTATGTGTCTAAAGTACAATTGAGTTTCCTAACATGAGGTTCATGCATCTCCAAGAACTCTGACTAGAAGTCGGAGAGTCCATGAACCTTGATTGGCCAAGGAGGAAGGATATGGAAATTATATTTTTACTTTCACTGACCTCTGGCTGTCTGTGAGCATTTTCCTTAATCAGGAATATAAATGACAGAGCATAGACGTATTTGAAATATGTGTGACTTCGTCACCAGTACAAATCACAAATATGTTTGATGTCATATTACAGTGTTTGTAGATATCAAAATGTCACCGTATTTGCCCCTACATCACCATTCTGGTGCTTCTTAGACCTTCCACTGCCTTTTCTCACTGAACATGCTAACGAAGAAGTACATCTCGTACTACAGGCCCGTGTTTGTCAGTAGGAGGAATTTTTGGCTCACAGGTCACATTCGACGATGTTTAGAGGCAGTTTTGATGGTTACGACTAGGGAAGGAAATTTTATCGGCATGTAAGTAGTAGAGGTCAGGGATATCACTAAATATCCCTTTGGATGCACAAGACAGTCCCCTTACTAGAAAGGCTTATCAGTCCAACATTTCCATAGTGCTGACATTGAGAAGC
Organism: Proteles cristata cristata; assembly: GCA_017311185.1. Taxonomy (NCBI): domain Eukaryota; kingdom Metazoa; phylum Chordata; class Mammalia; order Carnivora; family Hyaenidae; genus Proteles; species Proteles cristata. The sequence continues at coordinate 39,107 of JAESUZ010002628.1, forward strand.
CTACTGTAGGCTTGTCAGAAACATTCTGGTAACTATCTTTTAGTAAAATTAATTTCCTTTGTAACCCTGTGGATTTTCTTTTCTGCCTTTTCGAACGTCGTTCTTAGAAAGGTCCCCATAGCCTTGGCAGACTGTCACGGGGGTCCATGGCACAAAATATGTTAAAAACCTCAGTATGAGAAGGAGACAGTAAAGGTCATGTGGATCCAGATCTTTTGGTTTGTAGACTAGGAAGCTGAAGCTCAACTCTCTAACCCTCGAGGGAGCCTGGCACACTGAAATAAGGTTCAAGTACCTGTCCCACTCATGTAACTTACAGGACTTTGGTCAAATCATTTATATTTTCTTCGCCTTAATACATTTGGACCTCTAAAACAAACTACCAGAGACTGGGTGGCTTGAACAGTAGAAATCTATTTTCCACCCTTCTGGAGACGTCAAAGTCCAAGGTCGAGGCACTGACACATTCGTTGTCTGGTCAGAACCAATATTTTGGTCCATAGTGGGTACCTTCTACCTGTGTCCTTACACTGTAGAAGAAACAAGTCAGTTTTCTGTGGCCTCCTTTATAAAAGCACTCATCCAAATCATGAGGACTCCACCCAGCTGACCTCCTCACTTTCCAAAGTCCCGCCTCACAACGCTATCAATTTGGGGGTTAGGATTTCCACATGTGAAATTTGGAGTCTTGGAATCAGTTTTCTCATTTACAAGATGGATCAAATTGTCCATCACCCAGAGTCAGCAAACTAGGGCCCAGGGGCCAATTTCAGCTACAGCCTGGTTTTGTCCACGTCTACTTTTACCGTACCATGGCAGACTTTGTTTGCAACACGGACCCTACAGCCCACAGTGCCCAAAATACCGTCTGTCCTTTTTCAGAAAAAGTTTGTTCAGAGCTCACTTCGAATAGGGCTGTAAGTATGAAAGGACACAGGACATAAAGATATATCTCATTGCCTGGTCCAGGTTGAGCCACCTAATGGGCTTTTTGTCACCTTTCATTTGTTGGTATAAGACCTTTGTGGGTCTAAAAGCAGCTTTTACTCACAGAAGAGACTCTTCAAGGGCTTTTCTTGTTCAAATAATCATCGTTCAATGCCTTACATCTTAAATACATTTATTTAGATTTCAAGTTTTAATGTGAAGACTGTTTCTCTGCACAGGGCAAGTTCTTTTATTAGATGGCCATCTAACACCAAATTTGTGCAGATGCTTTTACCACGAAATATTAATATGGTTGTTTTCAGTCTCTCCGTTATTTCGGTTTTCAGTTCTAAAGCTTCCCAGGTTTTAAATATGCTGGACACTTAGGAAGTGAAATGCAGGGTCAGTTTCTGAGACAACTTTCAACCGGAACTTTCAACACATCCAAGATGATTTTTTTTTTTTTAACACAAACTAACATAGTGTCCCATGAAATCTGTGGGTTGCCTTCTCAGCTCACTGGAGATTTTGAACCACCAGCAATTTGGCCAGGAACTCACCACCAGGCCCTTCTCAGGAACCTCAATGGGTTGTCCTATCCCCACGTTCCTGGCTGCTGTCCTGAAGATTTACAGATTTACAGGGGTGTGGTCAGGGGAGCCCAGCTCCCTGCAGTTGAATTAAATACACTACCCAGTCCTTTCATCTCCACGGATGCTGCAAATCCCACTCAGATGAAGCCACTTGACTGGAATTCACAGTTTCACTTCCGTGTGAGTGTAAATGCCCTTCCTGTGTCACTTGAGCATTTTTGAACTTGGGGCACAATATTGTTTCCTTTATATCCTTAGCGCCCACCCTGTTCTTGGGTATTTAAATCTGATCCTCTTGACTTCTCTCCCTGGCTGTCTAGCCTGTTACCAACCCTTGCAAAGCTCTTTTATTAGCGTTATCGAATCATTAGAATGTTGTTGATTCTGGAGACATTCTCTTCTGCTCCTTCAAACGCGGGCAGCCATTCCCCCTGGACTCGCTGCAGAATAAGTGCTTTTCTCATTTATGTCTTCTTGTCATCAGGAGCAAAGTGTAAGATACTTCAAAGTCTTCCCGGATGCTATGTGCCCTAGGGCGGTCACAGTGAACAACTTATAAAAAGGAAAAAACCCAGAGATTTCCCAAAATAATTCAGATGGGCATAACTGACTTGGGAAGTGTTTGGCACACACTGCCAGGTGTGGGGGGCGGGGAGTGGATGGGCTCCCTGTGCCTTTCCCTCCCCGCCTTCGAACTGTGCTATTTTAATAAGACCACGCGACTAGTCTAGGCTGCTGCCTCCCATAATGAGGCTTTGTTGAGAAAGATCAAGATAATGATATTTAGTGATGGATTGCAAGGGGGCAAGCAGGGAGGAGAGCTGGATAGCATGGAATATGCTGTTGGTACTTGAATCCATGCACCAAATCTTTATGAAAATACCCTTTCCAGTTAGGGCTCCGCAGCTTAAGGGAAGTATGAAAAGCTAAAAACAAAGACAAGCCGCCAGCCAATGGCACATTGTGAAAGCAGGGCTGAAGCCTCCCTAATTATCAATTAGCTACTTGACAGTTCTTTCTCGTGCAGCAGTTAGCCATGCTGCTTAAAGCCAATGCTAGACACAGGTGGACAAAATGGTGACTGGTAAAATGTCATTTAAAGTCATTGTTTCGAGCTGCCATTTCAATATGTCAATAAAAGGGTTGTCCAAATTTTGGCATACCATGTCCTAATGAACGTTAGTTTTCTGCCAGCCTTCATTTCATGAAATATATTTTATCCCAATTTGAAATCCCCAAATTGGAAGATGGCATGTAATTTTCCATAGAAATAATGTTAAATGTCATGGCAAAGTCCCAGGCTAGCTGACAAAAGGTACTTGGTTAACATATAATTTAGCTCTGTTTGGGAATACAGAATCTTTTCCCCGTATTTTCCCCACGCGACAGGGTATTATGATCCATTCGTGTCAACTCTGCTTACCCCCCGGGGCAAAAGTGGCCAATGAATCAACCCAGCAAGACCCACAGAGCTGGGTCCCACTGAGGCTTTATCTGCCACTGCCCACAGCCTCCACTAAAGCACAGGTGCCTGACTGGTGGCGTTGTGGGATTTCTGGGTAAATAGCACGAGACCAATCATAAAAACAGGTAACATTTATTATATGTTTATTACATGTCCATCATGGATCAAGTCACCCTTACCACATTCCTTCAGAGTGGTGCTACTTCTCTGTCTCACATGTGAGCAGTTGAGGTGCAGACATGTCCAGTAACCTGCCCAAGGTCATAGAGCTTTCAGACAGCGAACCAGTTCAAACCCAAGTGGTCTGGGTTCAGAAACAAGCCTCTTTTTCACAATAGTGCAGTGGTCAACAAACTGTAGCCCATTGTCTTTGACTGTATGGCCTGCAAGCTGACCATGGTTTTACCATTTTTAATTTTTTTTTTTTAATGTTTTATTTATTTCTAGGAGAGAGAGAGAGACAGTGTGAGCAGGGGAGGGTCAGAAAGAGAGGGAGTGACAGACTGAAACAGGCTCCAGGCTCTGAGCTGGCAGTCAGCACAGAGCCCGACGCGGGGCTCGAACCCACCAACCGCGAGATCATGACCCAAGCGAAAGTCGGACGCAACCGACAGCCACCCAGGCGCCCGGTTTTACCATTTTTAAAGGTTTGGGAGGGCGGCTGGGTGGCTTAGTCGGTTATCGACTCCTGGGTCGCGGTTGTGGGTTCGAGCCCGCGTCGTGGCTCTGTGCTGACTGCCAGCTCGGAACCAGTCTGTGACTCCCTCTCTCTCCTGACCCTCCCCTGCTCTGTCTCTCTCTCTCTCTCTCCTAGAAATAAATTAAACATTTAAAAAAAAAAAAAAAGGTTTGGGAGGGGTGAAGGAGAATATCGCGTGGCATGTGAAAATGATGCGGAATTTTAATCCCCGTTTTCATGAAGGCATATTGGAACACAACACCTATCAATTTATATGCATATTGTCTATATGGCAGAACTGAGTAGTTGGGACCCTGTGGCTAGGCCTCCAAAGCCTCAAATACTATCTGGCCCTGGGCCACCTGAGCGGCTCAGTCCCTTGAGCACCTGACTGTGGATTTAGGCTCAGGTCATGATCCCAGAGTTGTGGGATTGAGCCCCGCACTGGGCTCTACACTGAGCATGAGCCTGCTTAAGATTCTCCCTCTCCCTCTCCTCTCTCTCTCTCTCTTCCTCTACTCCCTTCCCCCACTTGTGCACATGCTCTCTCGCTCTCTAAAATAGAGCAAAGAAACATAAATAAATAATCTGGCCCTTTTCAAGAAGTTTGCCAGTCTCTGCTATAGTGCATGAAAAGTTTTCAGGCCCAATGTCTATATTATTATAAAGCCGCAATAAATATTGGCATTTAGGAATCCCAATTGGTATCCCTCCCAGTATTGGAACTAGAGTGTAAGGGTCTCCCATTCAGACAGCCCAGTCCCAGATTTCACTACATCTGTAACAGCACCCCCTTGCAAGCCCCCACTCACCTCCAATGGCACAGCTCTCTCAGCGGCTTTGATCTAGAAGCTTGGCTTGCACTTGTAGCGGCAATTCCCGAGATATTTACCCTTGGCCCATTAGGCATGATGGCTCCAGGTAGACAGCAGCCTTTTCTGGGGGACTACTGGGCCTCTAAATCCAGCTGCCTTGGAGGGACTTAAGGTTTGTTTTTTTTTTTTTTAATGTTTTATTTATTTTTAGGAGAGAGAGAGACAGCATGAGCAGGGGAGGGTCAGAGGGAGTCACAGGCTGAAACAGGCTCCAGGCTCTGAGCTGGCAGTCAGCACAGAGCCGACGCGGCTCGAACCCACGAACCGCGAGATCATGACCCAAGCGAAAGTCGGACGCTTAACCGACTGAGCCACCCAGGCGCCCCATAGGGGGCTTAAGGTATTGACAAGAAGGGACACTTGGGATCCGTTCCTGAATGCAGTGTCCCCCCGCCCCCCGCCCGCCAGCCTGTAACAGTGTAGTCTCTATCCCTGTGGAATTCAACAGCTGTGTTTACGTGGAAGGCTCTTGCACAAAAATATTCAGAGCAGCATTTTTCTGGCAAAAACCTGGGTACAATCCCAATGGTGATGGGCAGAAGAGTAAATAATTGTGGCTCACTCCATTGTATTCTTCCAATCTTTACTGAAATAATACCTTCAGAAAAAGATCTACCCTGTTTCTCTCCCCTCAGCCCCATCTCTCTCTCTCACACACACACACACACACACACACACGCACGTGCACACAGCGAAGGGAGTCAGCAGAAGGCGTATTAGCAAATACATGGTTCTTGTGGGCTCAGTCCTCCGATGGGGAACTCAAGACTCAACAGTTGTGACAGCCGTGGGCGGGCATCCACAGTGTCATCATGGATGGGCGGGTAACTATTTGGAAGGATTAACACCTTGATGATTATTTGCGCTGCTCTCAGGCGGAGGTAACCCTGCTGCCAGAATAAATGCCCTCAGGCAGAAAGTGTTAAACACGGTAGAGTGAACGCCTGTGGACCACGGGTGGAATGTCGACACCAATTTTTCTGTGGTTCCAGCTGAGGTAGTGGTGATATCTCCCTTTACCTCTGCTCAGCTGTGACCAAGAGCATGTCCGAATCCCCGGAGCCTCTGCTCTATTATATAGATGCATCAATTCTCTGCGCCCTCCACCTCAGCAACCTGGCATGCCCACGAAAACTTAGCACAGTAAGATTTCATGTCAGATGTAACTTGACTCCTGCCTCAACCAAAAGTATCTCAGAGAAATAACACTAAATCCTAGAGCTCTGTGCATTTCCACATCCTGGTGTATCCTCTGAGATCAAGTTTTTGAAAACTTAAAGTCAAGGGGTGCCCGGGTGGCTCAGTCGGTTCAGCATCTGACTTCAGCTCAGGTTATGATCTCATGGTTAGTGGGTTCGAGCCCCACATCAGGCTCTGTGCTGAACGCTTGCACAGAGCCTGGAGCCTGCTTCAGATTCCGTGTTTCCTTCTCTGTCTGCCCCTCCTCTGCTCCAGTCCTGTCTCACTCTGTCTCTCAGAAATGAATAAGTGTAAAACAAGAAAGCTTCAAGTCAAAGTAAATGGATGAATGAACTTACATGGAGTTGTTATTTATATGCCAGTTGTTAGGATTTTGGGAAATGTGTGTCCTAAAATTCCTGTTTTCATACTATAAATGACACAGTAGAAAAAAAATATTTCATTCCCTTTGGCCTACTAGAACTACTTCAAGGATTAAACCGAAAATATTGGAGGAGCACACTAAAAATAGAGAATATGTGGAAAAATACACCAAAAAATTAACAATATAGAAATATGAGTGATTTTTTTCTTATCTATATTTTCTTCCTTCTCTCCGGTGATCACATATGGCTTTTGCAATAACAAAGTGAACTTTAAAAAGTAATTAAGATGATGCAGGATAGGTTAATTTTTCAAAGCATACAAGAGATTCCAACTGAGGAAAACAAGTAGTCCTCAATGAAAGACTCTTGGATCAATGTTTCTAACAGTACCTTGTCCATTTTAAGAACCTTTGTATGTGAGTCACTTTTGAGGACTTAAAAATTGCCAAAGGTACTTTAAAAAATTTTTTTCATTAGATGTATATTATTTTTTTAGTTTTGTTAAAAAAATTTTTTAAGTAATCTCTATGCCCAACATGGGGCTTGAACTCATGACCCAGAGATCAAGAGTTGCATGCTCTTACAACAGAGCCAGCCAGGCGCCCCTTTCTTCCTTATAAGAATTTGTTTTAAAATAGGTTTAACACGCAGCACAGAGCCCACTGTGGGGCTCTGAACTCATTACTCCGAGATGAAGATCTGAGCTGAGATTAAGCATTAGACATTCAACTGACTGAGCCACCCAGGCACCCCTCACTACAAGAATTTTAAACACCACATTCAGAAGTGTGATCTTCATTTCTTTCTGAGTATCTTTATTTTCCATATATGTTCTTCTTAATCCTAAATTAGGGAGCAATGTAGGCCCTAAGAATAGTTTCTTTCATCACTAACGAGCCTCTTAATATGCTTACCCTGCAACGAAATTTTGCCCCATTGAGTATACTGCCCTACTACGTTATTATTATTGAAATACAACATGCCTAAAATAGATCACCTCACTAAATTATAACTAAAGATGAAGGTGTCTCATTGAGATCTGGGCATTGTACAACAGGAAGAAAAAATGAGTAAACGTAAAGGATTTTCGGGGCTCCTGGGTGGCTCGGGTCATGATCTCATGGTTTGTGAGTTCGAGCCCCATGTCGGGCTCTGTGTCGACAGCTCAGAGCCTGGAACCTGCTTCGGATTCTTTGTCTCCCTCTCTGTCTCCTCCTCGCCTCACCTCAAAATAAATAAACACTTAAAAATTTAAAAAAAGAGAGAAGGCCTTTTACTAGCATACAAATCCAGCTCTCTAAGGTACGGGTTCTCACCTCAGGTCTTTGAATTATGGCTACATAGTAATTTGATGCTTTCTTAAATTTGAATCTCAGAAATGTTGATTTGCCCAAAGTCATGCAGCTGATAAATGCTACAGTCTGGAATCCCACCCAGTTCTATGGAAAATGTGTGTGTCACCTGTTTGGCCACATACCAAAAGGATGACGTCTAGTATAACTGCAATGAATTGTCCCCTCTACTGTCACCAGGTTCTCCTTAAAGGGTGTCAGTCTCTCGTGGCCTCCTTTTCAGATATTTTCTCTACCTCCCTGTGGACCGCTTGAGTGGGAAGTAATCTAATGGGAACCCATAGGGAACTGGGCAACTAGTCTAGACCATGGCAAGCAGTCAACAATAGAAGGGACAGTAGACAAGCTACTGACAGCAGATAGTAGACAATGTCTTGTCTGCTCGGCCTGACAGAATATATAGATTTTAATCACAGTAAGGCAAGCACGGGTCTGGGAAGCGGTTAGCTAAGCCTTTTTTAAGAAGCAAAAATGAGACTGATGAAATAAGCAGCTAAGGCCCAGGCATCTCAGCTCAGGTGCTTGACTCTTCATGATGAGTCGCTCTTGGAACCGGCTCAGAACCATGGATAGTACCTAGGACAGTCCAGGTCTGTAGGGAGACTGCTTTCCTTTTAGCTCCAACTCAGTTTTTGTTTTTGTTTTTTGCAAAACTTTTATTTCTTTTTTTTTTTTTTTTAATATTTATTTATTTTTGAGAGGGAGTGAGAGGGCTTACCAGCCAGGGGTGGACGGGAAGAGAGAGAGGAAGACAGAGATTCCCAAGCAGGCTCCACACCATCAGCACAGAGCCCAGTATGGGGTTTGGACTCACAAAGGGCTTGAGATCATGACCTGAGCAGAAATAAAGTGTTGGACGCTTAACTGACTACCCAGGCACCCCAGCAAAACTTTTACTTCTTTAAAATTTTTTTTTAAATGTTTTATTTGTTTCTGAGAGAGAGTGAGCATGAGCGTGGGAGGGTCAGAGAGGGAGGGAGACACAGAATCTGAAACAAGCTCCAGGCTCTGAGCTGGCTGTCAGCAACAGAGCCCGATGTGGGGCTTGAACCCACGAACTGTGAGAACATGACCTGAGCCGAAGTCGGACACTTAACCGACTGAGCCGCCCAGGCGCCCCCCAAACTTTTACTTCTTAAACCTTCTTGTTATGTCCTCTCTTCTGAGGGATCTTCTGTGCAGCATTAAGAGGATGGAGCTGCACCTAACAAAATAAGCTTTCTTCTGAAGGTGTCCACACACGCAAGTCCCCAGATTATTAGATTTAAAAGCCATCACTTCTCGCTAGTATTAGTAGGAAGTCTGCAAGTTACTTTGGATATGTGGGGGAAGGGGAACCCATAACTCCTTATTGGGTTTCCCCCAATAGCTTTGCTCTCCTAGGTCAGCTCAGATACTAACAGCCCAGCCTCCTCTTTGAAAGATTCCAAGAAGCTGTTTCATTTATTTCACAAATCTCACCCCTGCAATATGCACATTCAGAAATCCTGTTTCATATATAATATTGATTGTTTTTTATTTCCTGTAAAATTAGACTGCCCGTCTTGGAGCTCTTTCTCATTTATTGTCTATTGGGGAGGCTAATGTTCATTTTCTTGATTCATTCTTAAACTTTTATATTTTGTATCAGGTCATTTTAATACAAAACCCAGAGTGTATCTTTGTTCAAGGACTTATTTTTTTCTCTAAATTTGCTAACCTCTACATCTGGTTCAGAAAATGGAAGTTGTGAGTCACAGCTATAGAAAGATCTAATGGGTTCCGTGTTGTTGGGTCTCATTACCTATTGTTGGCAGTATCCAGGCACCAACAGATCAGCATTTCCCAAAGTGTGGTTCACTGAGAACTAGTCCAACAAAAAACTCTCTGAAGGCCAAGGCTTCCAAGGAATAGAAGTTTGGAAATTCTGCCTTAACTTTTCCTTTTTTGGAGAATTGCAATGCTTGTTACCATTACATGTTCTGAATAAAGATTCCCTTCATGATCTTCAATCCAGTGTTTTTCCCAATCCCTTGAACCACAGAACCCCTGTCCTTTATAAGCAGTGCTCAAAATATCTCCCTGAGCTGTGATTTACTCTAAAATTCTTCTACAATGCAGTTTATAGGAATATGATTGAGGGGAATAATGCATCTAATACATCAAGTTAGCGAGATTCCCATCTCCTAACCTCAGAAAATAGAATATTCTGTTATCCTAGCTTAAATATATACGTGTGACGGGGTCCATTTTAGCTACAATCAAAAGAAATTGCATTTATGTCTTTCTTAAAGAGAGCATTTTGGAAGGTGGGGAAATAACTTTCCTAACAGGGAAGAGGTATAGCTACATATTAGAAAGTGACAGGTCTGTAATAGAGGCGTCTGAATCCTGAGTTTTTCAAACCACAATTAATATCTATGCTGTTGAGAGACAATTAGTTCTATTGATATTCCAGAATAGAGCTCTATGTTAGGTATGGAAAACAGCCAAGCTCGGATTCCTGGAATAAACGCACCCATAATGACCTTAGAGATGTTGGTTAGCATCTTCTTTGAAGACTGAAATGCATACAAATAAAATAAATAAATAAACAAGAGCATTAGGTCTGATGTTTTTCCAGGGGAAAGAGTAGAATGATTTATTTTGGGCTCACTGAGGTGTGTAGTATTGTATATTGCATGATAGAGTGCCAAGTGCAAGGACCGTGTACGGTGTTTGCTTCTCCAACTTTGAAAGCCGTCTTCCAATCCATTTGTTAAAGAGTATTCATTTTCTGAGCCAAATGATGTAGCAAAAAAAAAAAAACAAAACAAAACAAAAAACAAAACAAAAAAAAAAAACTTGTTCTCTGTATATACACAGACTTTTTTTCCTGTGGGTCCTTGGGTAAGGAAGATTGGTTTCAGAATACTCCTCAACTCATAGAACATTAATAATTTTTGATCCACATATGCCTCCCCCCGATACACATGCTCATATGTGTTATCTTTATATGTCTATGTGTAAATATTCCATTTTACAGTGAGCACAATATACATGAATATAGGGTCTCTATTTCCATATATTTCTATTTTGGTATGTTCCAGTGTACATTATATACATGTGTTTTTGTGAATGTTTGTATATACATTTTGTTTGAGTCTCCCCTAGGGAAAGACTAGAGATGTTTAGTTACATTTCTGTGCCTCAAATTTAATTGAAATGTTTCTTTATTCTTAGTCACCAACTCAGTTCAGTTCAGTTCTGTTCTGTTCTTTCCCTTTGCTTTTATTTATAAAAGCTCCTTTTTAAATTTAATCTTGTGCTATAACTATTTAAAACATATACCTTGTCCCAAAGCACAATCTCCAAAATGAGATGTAGTCAAAGATGAAATTTTCTCTCTGTCCTTTCTCCCTTCTTCAGTCTTTCCCTCAGAGGGAACTTTTTTTCCTCTCATTTTTGTTCCATCCCTGGTTTAAGGATAAACTGAGGCCTATAAGAACTTTGAGTTTATTTCACCAAAAATCAAACCGGAAGTGCCAAACCGGAAGTAATTAGGAGCACTCCAGTGATAGCTGGGGAAGACTTCCGGAGAAAAGGCAGAAGTAAAGTAGGGAAATGACTGATGGGCTGTCCTTTACAGCCTGCTTGGCTCTTTGTGTTTGGTTTTCCTTTGTATTTTGATTTTATAACCGGAAGGCATAGATTTGGCTCAGTCTCCTGGTCTCTTGGTTTCATTAACTTAACACCTCTCTTTGGTTTTAAACCCAAGCACAGGTATATCTATAGATATGTCCCATTTAAAAATGAACGGTAGTAGGGCCACCGGGGTGGCTCAGTAGGTGAAGCATCTGACTCTTGATCTCAGCTCAGGTCATGATCTCTTGGTTCCTGGAATTGAGCCCTGCGTAGGGCGCTGCACAGACACCACAGAGACTACTTGGGATTCTCTCTCCCTCCAAATAAATAAATAAACTTAAAAAAATTTTTTTTAATGTTTCATTTATTTCTAGGAGAGAGAGAGAGAGACAGCGCGAGCAGGGGAGGGTCAGAGAGAGAGGGAGTCACAGTCTGAAACAGGCTCCAGGCTCTGAGCTGTCAGTCAGCACAGAGCCCGACGCTGGGCCCGAACCCACGAACTGCGAGATCATGACCTAAGCGAAAGTCGGACGCTTAACCGACTAAGCCACCCAGGCGCCCCAAACTTACTTAATTTTAACAGCATCATCTGGATTAGGCATTTACCCCACTTTCTTAGGAATGAGATGAGAGTCGCAGGGATATGAAGTCACCCAAAGACATATACTTTGCATCAGGTCTTGTTTTTACTCTATATTAAGCCTAAGGATTCCCAAAAGCTAGTCTCTTGCCATCCCGCTGTGCAATGAACGATGAACAGCATGTCAAACTTTGCATAGTCTTCCTCAAAGTTGCCACCTAAGCCATTCATGAGTGACAATAATGGCTGGTGTTTGTACATCCCTTCTTGGGCTGCAATTAACCTGTATGAGTTTCATTGATGTCGCAAGGATGATTGATTATGCAAAACTGCCATATGCTTTCCCCTAAAAAAAAGTTGAGAGCACATCATCTGTACATGAAAAAGAATAGGGTCCTGCCAAACAAGCCATTGATAAAAAGAAAGAGGAAAGAAAATGACCTTTGGATACTTAGGTCAGCAACATTGCTGTTTTGTAAGCAAAATAATAGCAACATTGTTATCGATTTGTGCAAGTACAAAGTTACTGTGAAAACTAGACATTTTGTGTTTTTAAATTAAAGAAAAAATTTAGAAGAGGAATAGTTTAAATCTTTTTTTTTTTTTTTTTTGAAGTGTATTGATTGTGAGAGAGAGAGAGCACATGCTCTCATGGAAGCCAGGGAGAAGCAGAGAGAGAGAGAGAGATTCCCCAGCAGGCTCTGAGCTTACAGCATAGAGCTCAATGGGGGGCTGCATCCCATGAACCATGAAATCATGACTTGAGCTGAAATCAAGAGTCGGGCGCTTAACTGACTGAGCCATCCAGGCATCCCGACATTTTGTGTTTTTAATTCAAGAGCTATCCTCAGGAAATAATCCGCATTTAAAATATAAACTGGTTTTGCTAAATGATAGTTGTGAAAGCATAAAGTCAACTTTCTTCTAAAGGAGCTAGCAGACAAAATGCACACTGATTGTTTCCTACGTTTAGGAAACATAGCCACAGCTACTCAATGGACTTATTCAAATAAGGAAAGCATTAAACTAACCTAAGGGAAAAGGGCAAATTCAGGTCATGAAAAGGTTGGGGAGGAAAAAATATTTCTCTACCGTACAAAGGTTTTTCTGGCTGGTCCAAGAATTAAATTGATATGAGATAGATGAACTTGCAAGAACCAAATTTAATTTCATTCCTACAAGAACCGCACATCTCCGAGAAGACAGAAATGTAAAATGAAGTATCTCTACCATCCTGAGCTAAGCAACAGGATAGGAGCCTAGGGCTTCAAGGGTTGGCTGGCATTTCACAGGGCAGTGTGAAGAAGAGATGAGTGATAGCTGTGTGCCCTGCCATCTAGATCGGTCACTCATGAAATTTATCTCTGGTAATAACTCTTGTTCTAGAAAAGACCCCAGTTCATACTCTTCTACATCGTTAAGGGAAGAGCAGAAGTTTCTGTGGAGATCCTAGGGTCTCAATCACCTTCAGCTCAAAATACTCCATGTGCCAGAGGGGCACATTTTTGAGAGACTTTTGAGGGCTCTGAAGCCCTTTAGTACTATTTTATAGATTTTACGCTTGAATTTTATGTTGGCATCGAGATTTGAACCATAAGGAATCCGTTGAATGGCAGCACTTTCCATTATGAAACTGACAAGATTTGCCTCTGCCGTATCCAAGATAACTCTTGAGCACGGAAAAGTTATTTGGGCTGCACATCTTATATGGTGCCTGATTTTGGTTGAGAAATGGTTTATCGGTGAGCTGGTTCAGTAATAAACATACCTTCTAGCATATCAGTAGTATGTTTGAGAAAACAAAGGCAAAAGAGAAATAGAGGAGTAGAAAGAATTAAATGCAGAGATGATTCAGTCAAGTGGAAATAATTGCGAAGAATAAGGAGGCTTGGAAAAGTGGCAAAAGAACCTTCCAGTTAGGGCATAATTGGTGCACTATGTCGAAATACTCACATAACTCTGCTTTTAGCAAAACTATCTGCCTCAAACATTTCGTTACACAAACTTGTATAGTGTAGGACATTTGGGACTTGCTTGGTTGAGCAATTATTTTAAATTTAGGGAAGAGAAAGCTGATGTCTTCAAATTAGATATTGTTCTCAGAAGAATAAACACATCTACTCTATTTTCGATATGCCCTCCCTCTTTTCAGTGGTCTGGTTCGGAGAGAAAATAGAGTTTTTTAGGTTGTTTTGTTTTATTTTGTTTTGTTTCTGAAATGCATTCTAATTACAGCGCATTTAAATAAGATCTTTTATTGAGTTTAGGAAGCCCCCAAATTTATTAAGTAACAATTCCCAATACTTTCTTCAAAAACCACTGAAGAAAATATTGATTTACTGTGAGAGTCAAAATAACAGAGAAAATGCACAATTCGGAAGTGGTTTCCTTTAAATACAAAAGTCTGTGAGTGTGTAATTAACATATTTCCCTTGTCAAAATCTAGATTCAAATAGACGATTCTCGTTTCTTATCTGAAGTTCATTTGTCCTTGCGTTGCCGAAACCACGTATAACAGAGTTGAAAACTCATGGATCTGCAAAGGTACTCAGCCTGGGTTGATGCAGGGAAAGGCAACTCAGCAGGAGGGAATTTAGGAGGAATCAAAATAACCCCTGGTCCTCCTAAGGACCTCAAAGGAGGGATACTGACTTGACTTTACAGTGTTTTGACTTGATAACAGTGACTCCGAATTTGACAAAAAAAGGCAAATGGCCCATAATTTCCTGAAAAACACAAAACAGCAATGCCGTACCTTTGGGAAAATTCTCCTGGAGGAGCCAGAAAATAAAATTTTGGAGCTAAAAAGAATTCAGTTTCATTGACTTCAAATATGTATTATGTGCAATGATTCTCCATAAATTTTTGCTGTAGTTTTATAACTCTGACATGACATGTGTGCGGACAATAATCGGTGTGTATATAGTTTTTACCACTTACCAGCATCTGAGAATAGGAGTTCTCCCCAGTGTCTGCTTCTTTCCTTATCTTTTTTGACAGCTCTAACATTAATTTCTCAGTCAAATGGAAATTGTGAATAGCGCTTACCTACTTTTCCTTTTCGTGGCCTTCAGGAAATTAGCAAGTCTAAGTGTCTAAAAATCTGCAGGTTTTCTCCTTTTTCAATTAATTGAAGACTGGAAAAAAACACAATATAACATTCAAGATTGAAATGATTTTTTTTAAACATATGAACGGGGGAAAACATATTTCCTGTTGAATCTCATATTCCCTTTGAATGTACATTTCCTGGAAAAGTGCCTTAGCTACACCCATAATAAATTATAAACTTCAAAAATTTTGTATTTCACCTCAGAGAATTTTTTGTTTCTGTCAAACGAAACCACCTATTGTGAACATAATTATCTATATTTAATTTTGCTGCAGGGTGCTAAATTCAGAATCCATTCATGTCCTATTTTAACACAATCCCATTGACAATGTTTATGAGTATATCTATCCTATTCAAGTCACTATTCTTGGAGTTGGAAGTATGCATCATTTTAATTATAGCAGTTAATATTTGTCTGTTCCAGGTACTGTGTAAATCCCAACAGACCGGAAACATAGCTTTTTCTTTGTCACGACTGGTCTGGTTACAAGTGGCAGAAACGCGAACTCAAAGTGCTTTGGGGACAAAGAGGGCTTTGGTGACTCATATCCAGTGGTCGGTCTGAATCCAGGAGCTCCAACAATCTTAATCAGGACTCAGTGTCTGCATTGCTTTGTCTGAGTTCAGTTTCCCTCTTTACTGGCTTCATTTACTGGCAGATTCCCTCTACTACCGTCAGTTTCAGGGATTCCTATTACAGACTTTGGATCCAGCAGCCACAGTGTCTCTCTCCTTCCCCAGCCTCCATCCCGCACAAGGTATAGCTCTACCATTCTCCGTCGCTGTGGTGTCCATTCCTGAACCACTATCTGTGGAGACACAGAATCTGAAGCAGGCTCTAGGCTGTGAGCTGTCAGCACAGAGCCCTATGTGGGGCTCAAACCTATGAACACGAGATCATGACCTGAGCTGAAGTTGGACGCTCAACAGACTGAGCCACCCAGAGGCCCCAAGATTTGCTTCTTAGACACAAAAATCTTATATTCTGTTCTCGTATAAAGCACGGATATGAAAATAGTACATAAACAACATACAATAAGTCTTTGGTGAAATCTCATGCGGGGGGGTAGGTCTATTAGGGAAAAATGTCTAAAAAGGCTCCTCAAGGACAGTAATGAAAGAAAGATTGACAAACACTGCTTTAGACCGAAACTTCTTCATTTGGGTCCCAGGTACTTTTGGCGAATCTGCTGACAGTGACGAGCCTGTTCTAGACTCTGCATACACAGAATTGTGCACATTATTGCACAGGTGCATACACTCCCTGCTAAAGCTATAGCCGCCAGGTTGGTTTTGGTAAAAACAGCAAACCTGAACTCCTTGAGCAACAGAGTGACTCTTCGATGGCTCTCTGAGCGTTGTGTTACAGCTCATTTTGTGAGCCAGAGGAAATGGTGTTTTCAAGATTAACACTGGCGGGGGCCGCGGATATACAGTAAAGATCCGAAGTATGGGGAAATGTGGCACATTATATTTGTAAAGAATCAAAAACAAAGGCTATTGCTCCGTGAATATCTCTAAGAAAAAACAAAGCTCTCACTCACGCGATGACCCTTAGATTTTCAGCAGTCATGAAGCCAAAGGGTGAAGAGACATCCCTAATTGTAGCAGGTGTATAGAAACTGGAGAGATTTTCTTTCTTCTCTAATGGCCGTCAGCCAACCTGAGTCACATACCCATCCTGTATTCAGTTTTCACATGCTACCTTGACCACTTCAGTCTCTTGAAGCAAAATGAATATGTTCAAGGATTTTGACTTCATTTTTCAGTAGTTTACTATACATGATTTGGGTTTTTAAAAAACCCTACCTCTGGCTTGGATGAACCTATTTGTTTACGAGGGGTGGACCAGGTAGTTATTTATTTCCCAGCGAGGTTTGACAATAAAGTATAATCTTGCTATAACTTGAAATATTATAAAGTACTATCTTCTTATGGGGATTTCCTCTTATGGTTTTACAAAGAAGTGCCTAACTCAAATGATCTGGTCATACTTTTGACAGTTCCACACCATGATATCCAGGAAATTTGCCCATATTGCTACTTTTCCAGCCCTGGCCACAGGCAGACATCTCTCCAGGTCCATTTCCCTCATTTGGATGATTATTTTTTAAAAACTTTTTAATGTTTTTATTTATTTCTGAGCGAGAGAGAGACAGCGTGAGCAGGGGAGGGTCAGCGAGAGAGGGAGACACAGAATCCAAAGCAGGCTCCAGGCTCTGAGCTGGCTGTCAGCACAGAGCCCGACACCGGGCTCAAACCCACAAACCGGGTGATCATGACCTGAGCTGAAATCGGACGCTTAACCAACTGAGCCACGCAGCTGCCCTCTTGTTTGGACAATTATGAAAATACTTCTCATCTATCTACTTAAGAGACCTCCTTCTCAATCTCTGTGGAACTCAGTGTGAAGCCCTTTCATCCCCTTGGGAAGAAAAAATGCACACAAGAAGTACAAAGTGTTATGATTAATTCTTGTATTCTTTTCAGTGGTGTTAGTTGAAAGAGGAAACGAAATGGAACACAGGAAATTGAGGTGAAAATTCACATACACACACGCTCTGTGAACTGGCCTGGCATGCTGAGGGCCCAAAGCAAAACAGCATTGAAAGAATCTGTCATGAGGCATATCTGGGCAGAAGAAAATCTTGGTCTGTTTTCTGTTTGCATGCAGTGACGTAAATACATTTTTCCCAGGTGAAACCTTGGAGGTTAGTATGTTTGATGCTTCTCATCATGGGTGATAGTCAATATTTTAATAGCATTTACCGTACAGACACATCGACACCGGGGAAAACACCGTATCACCAAACCAGCGGGTGTGTACGGAAGCACAGCCCTGGATTCCTTGGGGTTTTGGTTTTCATTCTTGAGTCTGAAGCTGTGAAGTGTCTGAAATGTTACTGTCAAGCTACCACACCAGCCTGTCACCATTGTATGTGGGTGTGTCTATACACATCCACATACATACCCCAGACCTCTGGATCAGATGAGATCATTTGCTCACATAGATGCTTTTCCCGGAGCCCCAATCCTTCCAGGACAATTCAGTGACTGCCAGATGTATCCAGCTGTGTTTAAAGCTTTCCACTACAGGAGAAGATCTCCAGAATTGTGAAACCCCCATTACTATATAGGAACTACTAACACATCTGTTCTTCTTTCCCTCTAGAGAGAGAGGATTTCGTTGCTCAGAAATGTAGATAGATCCTCTCTGGGAGAGGAGGCATAGATCTCTATATCACTACTCTGGAGTGTAAACCCAAAGCTCCGGGTCTACATGAGGCCATGTTATTGTGGCAGCCTGGACCTTTGGGGCTGTTCCACAGTTAGCCTTTCACCCAGGAACCAGTGCTGTTTTCTGAGGAAGCCATGACCATGCCGAAACATGAAAATAGTCATGGCACATTCATTTTTGATACACGCTAACTGCCCAGTGGTACTTGACTTCCCATTAATGCCGATTCCCTTGAATGCTTTCCAGGTTGGAATAAATGTTCTGATGGAAACATGTACATAACCTGAGTTTAACTAGATAAGTTTTGAAATCTGAGTGGCTCTGATTTCTATTTTATGGTAAAATAATAACAAAAGATAAAACATGCATTGATAAGAGTTTCTTCCATCTGGCAAAAAAAATTTTTTTAGCCATATGTTATTGTGTGCAGGCACTATTTAATTTTAAGTGCTAATGCTATTTATAACTGCATTGATTTTCCCCAAAACAGGCATTGTCCAGAACCTGCAATTTCACAGTTTAATACTTAATTTTACTAACAGGTACTTAGTGAGTTTAATAAGTGAATTTTATACTCAACCAGCCATGATACTGGAATCAATAACTAGGATCAAGACAGGTTAAGGCACATGACTTTTATTTTCAATGTTTATTTATTTATCTTGAGAGAGTGAGAGTGAGTGGGAGAAGGGCAAAAAGAGAAGGAGAGAGAGATTCCCAAGCAGGCTCAATGCTCAGCAAGCCCTGTACTGGGCTCTATCCCACGAGGTGAGACCATGAATTAAGCCAAAATCAAGAGTCAGACATTTAACCAACTGATCCGCTCAGGTGCCTCAAGGCACATGACTCTTATTAAGGCCCATATTAAACTGAAAGAATTATACCATTTTCCAATATAAGGAAGCAGGGCTCCTTGGAGAAATAGCTGATTTGGGGATCCGAAGAGGGAAAATACAAGATGAGCCTACAACATCTTGTTGCGCTGGAAAGTTTTGAAGTGTTTTAACAAAAAATAAATGAAGGGCTGCCTCAGGCTCAATCTGTTAAGCCTCGACTCTTGATTTTCTCAGGTCATGATCTCACAGTTCATGAGATCCAGCCCTGTGTTGGGCTCCGTCCTGACCTGATGGAGCCTGCTTGGGATTCTGTCTCTCTCCCTCTCATTCTGCCCTCTCCCTGCTCGATTGCGCATGCACGTTCTCTCCCTCTCCCCCTCAAAATAAATAAATGAACTTAAAAAAATAATTTTTAAAAAATGAAGATAAATCCAAGGGACACAGAAGCTGACCTTAAAATGTGCCCAAGGGCCAAACCTGGAAATTTTGAGCAACAGAAGAACAGTGTAGCATGACGTTATAACCAAATATAAACATTAAATAGACACGACTCCATACTAATGGAAGTGAACAATTTAATGAAAGGAGACAAATATTCCTTACAAAAGAATTACAGATAATTTACAGAAATACTTCCTCCAAGAGGTGGGGTTTAGCCACCACCGCCCCACCCCCAGCCCAGTCCTTGATTGTACCCTTACAGTGCAGAAAGTTGGCAAGCACTACCTTGGCCAGGTGATCAAGGTTAATATCGGTAGTGATAAGTCCTGTTGAGAGCATGTACTGCTGACATAATGTGATAAGAAAAGCATACCACCACGGCGATATTTTTTTCCAAAAATCCATAACCTAGTCTAATCGTGAAAAAAAATGTCACACCAGCCCAATTTTTGAGACATTCTGTCAAATCCCCGACCAGTACTCCTCAAACCTGTCAAGGTCATGAAAAATAAGGAAAGACCGAGAATCTGTCAGACCAGAGTAGACTAAAGAGATGTGACAACAGAATGTCATGTGGCACTCTGGAACCAGAAAAAAACATTAATGGGTAAACTTTCGAAATCCAAGTAGAACCTGGAGTTTAGTTCATAGTAACATACCACTGTGGGTTTCTTCATGTTGACAGTGGGTGAAACGGTGAGGGATTAACAGGAGCTGTCTGTACTATCTTCATACCTTTTCTACAAACCTAGAATTTTTCCCAAACACAACACATATTAACATGATGGCGTGACGCTTTAGCCCCTTTACCTGAAAGCCAATCTCCTTTATCACTTCAGTCATTCCAGAGGCAGGGCATCTTGTAATCGGAGACAAGGGTGGTGTTGTGTGAATGGGGGGTTGGGTTGGACGGGGGGTGGCCAGGAAACAGTGCTGGATACAGAGGACATCAAAGAATAAGAGCTCCAGAGCACTTACGAGACAAGGACTGAAAACCGTCTTCTATGGTATGACCCAGCATCCTACACAGAATGACGGCTAGCTATAGAATCAAATACAATTCAGTATGGGCTAACGTGAATACCGCGGGGCCTTGAAAACTAGGGGAAATGCAGTGCAACAAACAATTTGTAACAGGCTTCACGTGTTTCAAGGTATCGGTCATATTTGCGCCTTGGCTTGACCCCATCTGCTCTAATCTCCTTCAAGCCCTAGGGAAGACTCCTGTGTTTCAAATAATTTTCAAATCGTTGCCACCAGGCATTCTGTTTTCTATGTATGATTTCTGATCGGACCACCATGCTTGCCTCCTGAATATACCACATTAATATGCTGATGTTGTTCTTACATTAATGTTTTTAGTGTTTTATTTATTTCTGAAAGAGAGAGGGAGACAGCACGAGCAGGGGAGGGTCAGAGAGAGAGGGAGACACAGAAACTGAAACAGGCTCCAAGCTCTGAGCTGGCCGTCGGCACAGAGCCCAGCGTGGGGCTCGAACCCACGAACCACGAGATCATGACCTGAGCCAAAGCAGGATGCTTAACCCACCGAGCCACCCAGGCACCCCTGATGTTGCTATTACAAAAAGAATTCCCTTCGAATAATCCCAGGCAACCCAATATCATTGTGTGTGTGTGTGTGTGCATAGTTTTATTGTGTGATTCTGTTCATCAAGCTGCTGGAAATGGAATGAAGGAAAAATAACTTTTCCCCATGGAAATTTCAAGACAATAAAAACTGCAGCTGTAACATGAACGGTCTTATATGTATATAAAAGTTGAAGGAGTAAAAATGAATAAGAAATGCTCTTTATCTCAAGTCTATAATTCACCATTCCTCTTGAGGTGAGAGGGTGGGATTTTTGACACAGCAGATTGTATTAGTGACTGTTCACTGTTCTTTGGATTTAGGAATTGACTCTTTGGGCATGTGTCTTTTTGAGGAGTATCTAGGAATCAGTGAGAATATAGCAAGGGGCGCCTGGGTTGGCTAAGCGTCTGACTTCAGCTCAGGTCATGACTTCCTGGTTCATGGGTCCGATCCCCGCGTAGGCGTCTGTACTGACAGCTTGGAGCCTGGAGCCTGCTTCAGATTCATGTCTCCCTCTCTCTCGGTTCCTCCACAGCTCGCTCGTGCTCTTACTCTCTCTCTCTCTCTCTCTCTCTCTCTCTCAAAAATAAAGATTAAAAGAAAGAAAGAAAATAGCAAAAGCTGTCTTTTCCCCATGAGCACACACCAAACCAGCCATCACCACGCGTACCACTTGGTGATGAGAAAGCCACTTTTCTTTTCTCTCGTACAATATCAACGTACTTCCTTATCTTGGCTATAACCCAAAGTTCCCTCATAGCAAATAGGAAGTAATGCTAATTTCCTTCATTCTATTTCAGTATACTTTCCCCACCAAGATAGCTAAGCCATTATACGTTTTCCTCTTTGTCCTAGCTTTAAAAGGAAACGTTTTTTTTTCTTCACTGCATTCCCCTCCCTCAGCCTATTCTGCCACGCACAATTCACAGTCGGAACTGCTGATGATTTCCATTGTCAGAGTTATAATAAATAACTGTATTTTACTGCTCTGGGTTCCTGAGGAAGGTGGACTTCGGGTACATCAGGCCTCAAGGTCAAAGATTTGTACAACAGCTCTCTTCCACTGCTGGCTGTCCTCGGGCCATTTGAATTTAAGATAGGGTTTTATTTGAAGTGAAATGTCTGTGTCTCTTTGTGATGTTTCCGTGACATAGAATTTCTAAGAATATAGAACCTAAAACTCCTTGCTCCCTCTAACTATTAATTCATGCATGTGTGCACTCATCCGTTCCTGAAACACGTGGCGGCTACTGTGTGGTAGGATTTAAATATAGAGGGAATAGCATCAACCATCAGGCCCATGATGGGGCTTTGGTGTCCCTGTGCCAGGATCAGTGTCCTTGGATACTTAGATGCCAGATTATCAGGGAACGGCCGGGTTGAGGGAGGTTCTGAAAGGTCTAGATCCCTATCCCGAAGACACTGGACGTTTCCTCTCCAGCTTCTGAACCAATTGAGGTTTTCGTGGTATAGATAGCCTCGGTGTATAATAATGTCTTCATATCTTTGACTGTTTTTTTTTTAATAGTTTATGGTCAAGTTGGTTTTCTTCGACTGTTTTAAGAATGACCAATTATGTGTATTTAAAGCATTATCCACGATTTTAGAAAGATTGTCTACAAAATAAGTCTACTGACGACAGCCACAAAATGGAGAGGCCTCCTTGCTGCCCTCTAGAGTCTGACAGGGCTCAGTGCTTTTGAAAACAGAAGTTGAACCTGCATACACACTTCATTTTGTTTTGCGAGAACATATTGGCAGTAGGAAAAGTTTCAGATAACCACATCAATGCGCAGAAGCTCGAATGAGAAGTCAGTACAGAAAGGTACTACACGTTCCTGGTAATTCCTTGCATTTCAGAGTCCTTTAACTTTTAGTTTTATAGTTCATATAGTTTTCTGGCAATTTATTCATCTAAGAGTCATTCTTTAGATGCCTCAAGCTGGCAAGAAGTATTGCAAGTAACAATAACTGTTTCAAAATTTAAAAAGATTAAGATCAAATACCCAAACCACTTTAAAAGGCAACTGGGAAAAGGTTTACAATACATATGATCAATTAAAGGCTAAATTAATACACTGTGAAGAGTTTTCCCTAGACCTCTCTCCTCCTTTTTAAAAGCTACATAGAATTCCATTGTGTGTGAATTTTGTATGTCATTAAAATGTTTATTGGGGGGTATACTAGAAAGGCTTAATGCTGATCTCTCCTGGGCATTGGGCTAAGGTCTGGGGTACCTGGGTAAGGTCCATATTTTCCACTTTATCATTTTCTATACGATTTGAATTCTTCTCCTAAAGCATGTTTTACTTTTATCATTTTAAAATTAACTTGATCCCTAATCTGTGGCTCAGACCTTTTAATGTGGTTTGCCTACAATGAAGATGGACATTTCAGAGTCACGTGCTCTACAAAAATCACATCTAAATTTCAGACACCAAAGAAGTTCCTCGAAGGTGAAATCTCAGGATATGTCAAGTGAACATTTAGGTAAACTAAATTGTGGTAAAGAAAACTGTTGATACTAATGCAAGTTTGTATTCAAATGCTTCTAAGCTGACTTTCAAGAGACTCAGAGTTTAAAATTTCTCTCTTGACTGGAGACGTTAATCATATAGGAAGATACTTAAAACATAAGGTTAATTAAACATTACGATATTTCTTCTCTACGCCTTGGGTTATCAATAAGCAGAATGGGAATGACTGTATTCACCTATATCGACGACAGACCAACATTTTTTTATGCATTGCTTAAGGTTTTAGAAGTTCAGATTGAAACTTGAAAAATAGGATTTTGAAAGAACATGTTCCTAATTTTCTGTTTGCCGCTGTTAGTTTTTGCTCTGTATTGGCAAAATAACATTTAATTCTGATATTTTTTCCCTTGGTCTACTGACATAGGAACGTAGCTTAGAAACACGATATATGTCAAGGGGGAGAAATGAGCACTAGTAAGTGTACTTATTAATTATATCGGAGAGATCATAGGAATTCGTCTTGATACTTCACTCTGGAAGTATGCCTTATGTTCAGAATGAATAGAACATATTCAAGTACCTGTAGCAGTGCCTGGCACAGTATTAGATATATTTGTAGTTACTTAATAATTACCCATTAAAAGATAATTCTCAGAACAAGGTAAAATCAGGACTCTTGTACAGATATAAAATTAACCCCATAAGGGGTTTTATTTAACTCATTAATTAAGAAAGTGATGGTGCAAGTACTCCAAAGGAAAATCCAAGGAACAGATATGCGTACAGGTCAGAAATATTGAAAGAAATATGCAAACAGAGGCGAAGTCAGCCTGCACTGTCGTGAAGGCAGTCAATAGAACGGCCCTGACCTTGCAGGACGGGATGCGCACATCTGCCTACGGGCAGGAATGATTTTGCATTCCTATCAGGCATCCACGACTGAGGGGACTGTAAAATAGCTCCCGTAGAATCTGGTGACCATGATCCGTGTGTTCCAGGTTTTTCCCACGGAAGCACCGACTCCCCCTGCCAATCCCGACGGAATTAATTTTTTATTGATCTAGAAGTGTGAACATGTGTGCAGTGAGGCCCTCCCCTAAAGAACACTGCAGTTTCCTGGTTCAGAGGAAAAGAGCCAAGAAAGACCAGCGGAGGCTGTAGTGACTCCGCTCAGTGCCAGAGGGATGGCGAAACCTGTCTGTCACCTGAGCTGGGGTCCAGCCCTCGCTGCTGGGATTCAATGTGTTCCCTATAGATGCCCGAGGATCAGAGGGCAGTTGATGTGACAATTATATAGGCTGTTCTCCCAAGAAATGAGGGAGGCAAAAACCATTTCTCGAATGCCTGCTTTGCGCCCAGCACCTCCTTGGTGTTTCATAATCCTAGACTCATTTAAACTTCACCGCGGTCCTCAGCCGAGAAAACAAAGACTTATAGGCAAAGTCAGTTTCACTACCCTACTGGGGGGATCAGACAAGCTGCCCCCCAAGTCCCTGGTCTTCCCACTTATAGGAATGCTACTCCAATCGTTACGTGACCGAATGAAGTTGCAAAAAGAGAAATGAAACTAGATCAATGTTCACTGGTCTGGGAGGGGAGAATATTTGCGGAGGGAAAACAATTAGGTAAAATGTGTCAAGTTTTACGGCATCACCGGTGCTGCCTAAACCCCAGTCACAGCCATTTATGAAGCCCCTGTTGTGTGTTCGAAGCTGTCCACTAATTTACCTGATCCGAATCATCCTGACAACCCGATGACTTATTACCCCCATTTTACAGATGAGAAACCGAGGTGCTGAAATGTTCAGGAAACATCCCACAGGCAGTCAGCAGGGTTGTAATCCAGATTTGACTGATTTCAAAGCTGGTTGCTTTCGTCAGGAGAAGTCCCTTTCCTAGTCCTATGCCACACCCCCAGATGGCTAAGTGGTCTGCAACAGCCTGCAATTCGGCCTTGGCCTTGAGAGCCTCCAGCCCTGCAAGGTGACTCAGCAGAAGCCCCTGGGCCTCCCAGCGCCTCATGGGGACTCCTCTTTACAGCTTTTGCTCCATGGCTGTCTGCTGTCAAAACAAAAACAAAAAACCCCCACGACTGTGAAGGGACGCACAGGAATTCCTGTCCCTTTGCTGGAGATATACTCCGCTTCCCCAACTTGTCCCCTGAAGGAGAGGCAAGGAGGGGCGGGCATAGTGGTGTCACAGTACCTCTGGCGATCACTCCAAAGAATTTCCTGTCTACTAATCGGCATAAATAATCTCTCTCCCTTCCCCACGTCCTTTCCTCGCCTAATCTAAATCAAGCAAGTCCCCTATAGTGCTGTGCTCCGGCTCCCCCTCTGTGCTGCGTCATATTAAAATCCGGTGTCTTAAAGAGAGTTCACGTGTGCAACGCGATAGGCACTGAGTACATTTAAATCGCTTCCGTTCCCTCTTACCCTCTGTTCCAGTGTCTGCCTTATTCTCTTAACGTATACTTCTCATCTGTTGAACTTTGAAAAGTCGAATAGCACTTTATAACTGTTTTTACATTGTTATTACTTTTGAGTACATGTAAATTTCCCAAGCGTTGCCAGGAGGTAAAGCCACTTGCCCCGGCAGGGCTAGCGCGGTGTGTAGCCCAGGGCATCTCCTGGTAAATCCGGGAGCCTTTCGGTCTTTGCCTTCGGGCAGCATCCAGCCGGTGCCTGGGAGACAGGGCAGAACTCCACTCTCTCTGAGCTTTAGGACCAAACATGTATCTACCTTCAGCTCCGCCCCCCCTCCGCCCCCCGAAACACCCACAGTACAAAACACAGAAGTATTGTTATCGCAGTAAGTAAAAATAAATGTCATTTTTGTTTGAAATGTCTCTAAGTTACTTGCATCCAAACCCAAACTTTGAGGTCAAGATTCTCTCCTCGATCGTTAAGCCTGACCTTCATTTATTGAACTATTGAGCTCCCTTCTCCCACAATGAATAATTCACTCTTCAGCCAAGCATGTCTGTGCATTAATTAAGTGAAAACTACACAAATGATCATAAGAAAGCCCTTATTAAGTTGCATATAAAATGTATTTATGCTGTTTACAGATAGGCGTTGCTATGGGAACAGTTTGTTTTTGTTTCTTTAATGCTTATTTATTTTCAAGGGAGACAGAGACAGAGGGCAAGCAGAGGAGGGGCAGAGAGAGGGGGAGACACAGAATCCGAAGCAGGCTCCAGGCTCTGAACTGTCAGCATAGAGCCCGACGCGGGGCTCAAACCCACAAAACTGTGAGATCATGACCTGACCCAAAGCAGGATGCTTAACCCACTGAGCCACCCAAGCACTCGGAAACAATTTGTTTTTTAATTTTTATATATTTGGCACACGAATTGAAGTATGGGCCGTGTATAATTTCTTTCAAGTATGCACTTATAGGACATTGACCATGGCGGTGGCTTAATGACAACTAGACTCGGGTGGGTTTTTCCCTCTCCTTTCCTGCTTGCTTCTCCTTCCTCGCACCATCCATTTCAGGCTTTGTATCTTGATGAACTGTGTTTCAGTGGTTCAGGACTACAGCTCAGAACAGTAATTCTGTCTCATAATTGCTAATGATGCATGTTCATTCTGCTTTGTAATTGAAAGTAATCGGGCCATTTTCTGGCTTTTCTGGAGGATTCCATGAGAGGCCCATGACCTACTCTTTCTTATCCTTCCAGCTTGTCACCATCTGAATGACTGAGTCTACATTTACATGATATGATATGATATGATATATATTCTCAAATCTGGAGGACTTCGTAAGGGTGTTGCCTAATTATTGTTGTTCACTTGGTTGAAAATCTCCCAGCTCTAAAGCTGTGATGAGGTTATACGTTTACATACATTTCAACGATGAGGTCCCCGAAACTTTAATCTCCTTCTACTAGGGTTATTTTGTGTGGTCAGCAGCGAACATTTGTATACCATCATAGTGATTTTATTTCTATTTCTCTTAAAGGCGATATCTTCTAAATTGAAGAAAACAGCAAGAGAAAATTAGTAAGATTCACGAGCTTTTCGCTTCACATATATAAAATTCTGAAAAAACTTGCCTTGTCTTCAAAAGACCGATATTCCAAGCGTTCCTCCTGGATTCCTGGTGAAAGGGCTCCCTCAAGAACGTAATCACTGTTCCCAAAATGCCATACGTTATACACTGCTCTTTGAGGTTCTCAGTGTGTTCTAGACTTAAAAAGCCTCTAATGGTTCCAGAGGCGCCTGGGTGGCTCAGTTGGTTAAGTGCCTGACTTCAGTTCAGGTCATGATCTCATGGCTCATGGGTTTGAACCCCAAGTCAGAGGTACAGAGCCTGGAGCTTGCTTTGGATTCTGTCCCCCTCTCTCTGCCCCTCCCCCACTCACGCTCTCTCTCTCTCTCTCTCTCTCTCTTTCTCAAAAAACTAAATAAACACTATAAAATTTTTTTTAAAGAAAAAAAATCCTCTGATGATTCTTGCCACAGCAAACCCCGTTTACTCTTTTTCAGGCTTAGATTCACACGCTGCCTCCCGAAAGCTCTCAGACCCTGTGTTCAAGTGATATGTGTTAGAGTGAGGTCACAACGTACTCAGCCATTTCCAGATCTTCTCATAAACATTCTAAGTCGATCATATTAGGGTTCTAAAAACGCCTTAAAAGGTATGATCAGAGGAGAAGTGAGGAAGTTCCCATTGAGGAAAGCAGAATAAATGCCACTTTTAGAAAAAGGACGGGCCCTCGTTTTCAGATGAAAGTGAAAGACCAAGTCATTCCTCATAGCCTGGCGTCGCAAGCGTAGTACTATTAATGGCTGAGGCTCCATGCTTCTTTGTCCTGGGGGCCTGGAGCTGCTGGGTGTTGAGCAGCAGTCCCGGTCTCTATCACTAGAGGCCAATAGCACCTCCCATCCCAGTCGGGGCAGCCAGAAGCTTCTCCAGACACTTCCAAATGTACCATAGGGGGTAACATTGCACCCCCACCCTCCCGTGGGAACAACTTGCTTAGAGCTTCCCAACAGCAAATAGCCAGTGGTTCATTATCGACATGAAATACCCAAAGTTGTTCCAAGTTTGACCTGCTCCCTCCCAGCAAGATCGAATATTTACGGTAGAACCACATAAAACATTTGAGGTGAGGTGGGGCGCCTGGGGTGGGGGTGGGGGCGGCTCAGGCGGTTAAGCCTTTGACTTTGGCTCAGGCCATGATCTCTCAGTTCATGAGTTCGAGCCCCGTGTTGGGCTCTGTGCTGACAGCTAGCTCAGAGCCTGGAGCCTGCTTCCGATTCTGTGTGTCCGTCTCTCTCTGCCCCTCCCCTGCTCATACTCTGTCTCTCAAAAACAAATAAAAATGTTAAAAAAAATTTTTGACATTAGTTGCTTAATATAATTGAGAGGCAAGGCCAGGAAGTAACATTGATCGAGTACTTTGGTTTTGTATCTTTAAAGCATAATATTGTTCTACCTGTTTTACTTATTAAAAGGGACTTAAAGGGAAACCTGCTTTTATCTGTAGGTCACTGGTTAAATGCCACTTAAATTGCTTCCAGCTTAAAAAAATCTCAGAGGACAACGAAGGGTAAAAAGTCAACCAGCCCCTATGTAGAGGGCATAGTACAGAAAAGAAGGTAGACTTCCTTCCAGAGACTTCCTATGAGACCAGACCCCCCAAAACACTTCCTGACTCTCCGAGCTTTAAAGACAATGGTCAGTGGTTCCAGGCTGACTCTTGATCTTGGGGTTCTGGTTCGAACCCCTCGTTGGGTAGAGAGATTACTGTTAGAAAAAAAACTAAATCCATTTACAGTGGTAACATGGAATCCTAGAATAAAACTTGGCTTAAAAAAAACTTTTTCCAATGTTTTATTTCTTAATTTTGATAGAGAGAGAGCATGAGCCAGCATGAGCAGGGGAGGGGGCAAAGAATCCCAAGCAGGCTCCAAGCTGCCAGCACAGAGTCCAACATGAGGCTTGAACTCACGAACAGTGAGATCATGACCTGAGCTGAAATCAAGTGTCAGACACGTAACTGACTGTGCCCCTGCCCCGGACACCCCAAAACTTGCTTGTTAACCCAGCTGCTCTCTGACTTCAGCCTCAGCACATATTCTGTGCAGCCCTAAGTTTGTCCTTTATCAGGGGTCCATATCTCCCTGGTGAGACCCATTAGAGCAGCTGTTCTCAAAGTGTGACCCAAGGACCCCAGGGAGTTTGGAAGACCCATCAAGGGTCTTCCCCTTGATGAAGACCCCTTCAAGGGGTCCATGATATTGAAACTATTTGCATAATAACGCTGAGATTTTAGTTGCCCTTTTTCCTCTCAGTCTTTCACAAGTATACGGTGACATTTTCTGCATGTGCGATCTCACAAGAGATGGA
Organism: Proteles cristata cristata; assembly: GCA_017311185.1. Lineage (NCBI taxonomy): Eukaryota > Metazoa > Chordata > Mammalia > Carnivora > Hyaenidae > Proteles > Proteles cristata. The sequence continues at coordinate 68,801 of JAESUZ010002628.1, forward strand.
ATACAGAAGCAGGGAAGAGCAACCCGCTGTCTGGTGTTAATCCAGGCATTACAGAGATTTGCAAAAGTCGAAATCAATCCTACTCCCCTCATTAATTGTTCTTGTTTGCAGGGATTGTTATATTTTATAAGTGTGTCGCTTGTGTTAAAACATACGGCTTTATTATTATTTTAAAGGCCAAAGTAATGTTTATTTTTGAGAGAGAGACAGACAGACACGAGCTGGGGAGGGGCAGAGAGAGAGAGAGAGAGAGACTGAGAGAGGGGAGGCACGGAATCCGAAGCAGGCTCCGGGCTCTGAGCTGTCAGCACAGAGCCCAACCCGGGGCTCGAACCCACAAACCGTGAGGTCATGACCTGAGCCGAAGTCAGGCGCTTAACCGACTGAGCCGCCCAGGTGCCCCTCTATGGCTTTATTCCCGTTGTTATATATTATTCAGAATTTTGGAAAATTTTCTCAGCTTCCGTTTCCAGCATGGTAAAGCTCAATGGATACAACCCATATAAGCGCAAGCTCTTTGATGTCCCCATCAAGTCATCGGCAGATACAGGGAGGTCCTGAGTCCAAGGACCTCAGTCCTTGAGTCTCAAGAGAATGAGCATATTCTTTCAGGTGTCTGTGGACGGTGCAAGATCAGACTCAAAGGCGCCTGTAGCGTGGGGGAGCATTTGAAATCCACCCTGAAAGGTAGTTAGAAGTCTCAGGGCTGGGATTCATTAACATCTTCAACCCAATAAAATGCCCCATTAAAAATGAGGTTTCTCTTCTGACACTCTCCTATCTCCGGAGGGTACTCATTAAACAGGAAAATCAATAAAAAGGACTCTCCTTCCTGACAGCTTTTGTATTGTCTTCTCCGTCTACTTACTCATAAAGAGCAGAGGGACTGTGAGTCCCTGGGCTGTCTGGTGTCCCCTCCGCCCGATCCATCGTTCCCTGCTGGAAATGACAGATCAAGGCGGTCCCTCTAGTGATGCCGCTCATGGAGCACTAATTAATGTGCGTGATTATTCGAAGTGGCGGGGGAGGGGGGGGGACCCGGAAAGCGAGCTTCTGGCGGACTCATCTGAATTTGCTGTCTGTCTTGCCATGAATCCGGCAGCTCATCTATGCTCTCATGTTCCCCGTTTGTTAAGTAGGTTATAAAACCATCCAGAAAACTTCGTTTCCTGATGGGCGAACAAGGAAGCTGTAATCTGATGCTGACAATTAAAGCCCTATCTCTTCACCACCCTATCTTACCTCTCTTGTGACCCTCTCTGTTGCTCGGGCCTGATAAAGTCGAGGCCCAGGTGGATGAGCTTAAATCCCTTACCTGGGAACACACAGCAGGTCAGTTACAGTCTTAGCCTCACGCTGTTTTAGTGTTTCAAGAAACCTTTTAGCACGGAACCCAAGTGCTTCTTAAATTGCCCTTCGAGGATCTGTTCACAGCTAGTAACCCGCTCCCCCAGAAAGATGCATTTGGTAGGCAGCATAATGGCCCTCCAAAGAGTTTCCTGCCCTAATCCCCCAGAATCTGTAAGCATGTTACATAAAATGGCAACGAGGAAATCATGGTCGCTCATGAAATCAAGGTGTCTAATCGGCTGACCTTAAAACAGGGAGATGGGCCTCAATCATTCCGGTTCACAAGACCCATTGGACGTATGAGACGGAAGCAGAAGGGTGATCATCCGAGCTATGAAGCGGGAAAGAGAATGGGTCGGCCATTGTTGACTTTGAACATCGAAGGAGGCCACAAGCCAAGGAGTACGGGTGGCCTCTAGAATCTTGAACGGATCGGGAAACCGGGTTTACTCAGGAGCCTCCCCATAGATAATGAGACCCATTTCAGACTTCTGACCCTCAGAGTATGAAATCATAAATTTGCGTTATTTTGAGCCACCCACCTGGTGGCAGTTGGTCACAGCAGCAGCGGGAGACTCCACAGGGCACGTCCACACTTCCACACCCGACTTCATGTACAGTTTCGGGGGGCACTCCCCCCAGGGTAACGGCCCCATGAAGGGTTCCCAAGATTTCATTTTGTGGACGGCCGCAGAGCCCAGACCCCTGACTTCTCATCCGCTGCCAAGTTCACAGTTCAAATGCGCCGGTTACATGTGCTTCTCAGAAAAATAAGGGCTTTAACTTCATGCTGGATGGATTTCTTTATGCCTGTATATCATGAAAACAAAATCAGGAAAAGAGGTTCGTTTCAGACTTCTAATTAAGCATGCTGAAATCGCGGGGAGGAAGAGTACAAGCGATTCCTGCTCTGTGCAGAGCCCGCATGGATGCAGACGCTGCCATGTGTCAGCCTGCGAGGACACTGGAGGCGGTCCATCGGTCCAGGGAGATTTTCCTTTTTATCACAGTGCACTCTCGGCTGCTTAAGGCCTGCAGGCGACGTTTGTGAACTCGGAGGCCTGCCTGCCGGTCTCGGCCTCCACCGCAGCGCCCTCAGGCGTTTGAGCAAAAGAAACCCACCCGTTGTTAAGGTTGCAGGAGCCGGCAGGGTCCTGAGTCCTGGCCCGATGATGTCATTGGACGGCACCTCGTCCGGTGTCCCAGGCGCTGTAGGGAGCTCTTTCCCGCTCAACCCCACGGCGGCCCGCTGCCGCCCGGGACGTGGTTCAAATCTGAGAAATCTTGCTTGCGAACTGAAGAGGAAACTAGGATCATTTAATGTGAAGGATCCGTTACTTTTTAGCCCCTTTCTAGCCGTCGGAAGAAAACACGCAGGAGTGGGCATCCACTCTGAGGCTGGTTTAATGTGCTGTGCCCTTCCTCCGGGCCGGCCAGAGAGGTCTTCCAGGGACAGCGATGCCGGAATTTCATGGGGACGGTCCCTCGAAGCCTCTTTGATTCTCGTTACATTGTGAACCCAGGGACCTGTCTTGAGACACCTGCGGAATTCTAAGCCCCTTGAGAAAAAAAAAGTCATATCTTGTTATTATCCTTCAATTCCTGCAGAAACCAAAGTCTGAAATACATTGGGTGCTTAGTAAATGCTTATTAGTTACTGGGAGAGATGGATGTTAGTCTTCGCCCTCCCGGGCATTGCGTTAGGTGCTCTGCATTTCTCAAATAAATCCCCCCAGGGCAGCCTTCTCTCCCAGAGAGAGGGCTGCATCTCAGTAGAAGAGAGGGGACCCTTATGCAGACAGCTGGCATGTGAGCAAAGTAAAGCGGTGCAGTTGGAGAAGCAGAAGCCAGGAGAGGAGGGGCCGCTGTGGGCTGGGAAGGCGTTATTTCCAGCGCGAGCGTTCGGAGGTTTCAGGGGAAGAGGCTCAGAGCTGGTTGTTGCTTTATCCAGGATTTTATTTCACACAAAGAGGGCGGTGGAGACGCTCCACAGCGGGAGGGCTCTGTGGGCATAGAGATGAGAGACTGTGGGGAGCCTGAAGCCATCAGGCTTGGCCAAGGTTGAGGTGCCCGCATGGGAGAGGGGAAAGGAGTTCCTAGGCACCCAGTAGAACAAGAGAGGGTGGCTTGGACTGGGGCGCGGGCTGCCCACACTTGGGTGTTGCATGGTTCGTATTCACTGTGGGAAGTGGTGATTACTACACGTAGGTTGGAGCATACGTAGCTTTTAAGGCGATCATCATATTAAACTCAGACTCACACAAAACACCCAAAGGATATAAAGACAGTTATAGATATAAAAGCTATGTCTATCTATATAGCTATCTATGTTCTAATTGCCCATAGCTAATATGTATTCTGGGATATATATGTGTGCATGTGCTTATGTCCATGTTTCTCAATTTTTTTTTTCATTATTTCCTCCCAAATAAAAGTAGCTTTCTTTAACATTTCCCCCTAATTGCCCCTCCATTGAATTTTGATAACACAGGTACTTCTACTGGATATAAGTTTATAGACTGCATGTATATCCGTTCTTTATATATATATAAAAAGAGTAAGATTTTTGCCTCGCAAGAACCAATTTCCACCCTCTTAGAAGCGACATCACCCCTACTAAGAATACATAATATATATGTCTATGTATCTATGTAGTCATTTGTGTGTTACTTCGTTGCACAAAAGAGTTAGGATGCCAAATCAAATGTTATTTATTCGTTCACAGTGGAAAGTGTTCCTTTCCAAAGGAATGAATACTCCCACCTTCCAGCCACCTACCAGGAAAATGGAAGTCGTAGATCAAGGGGACAAAAAGACCACTTAAAGACCACTGAGTCAAAGAAAGTAACGTGGATAGTCATGGAGAGTAATTCATCCAGGATACAGAACTGCCTGATGAACTATCCGTCACTTTTAACACATAAAATCTTTAGTGAAAAAAAGATATCTATCTGCGACTGATAAAATATTGCTGTCTCTCTGTGCTGAACGAATGATCAAAATCTGTTTTTTTCCTTGCTGCTTTTTCTAGATACCCTTCAGAGCCCCCTTCCAATTTTATGATAGCACAGCAATTGTCTCATACTTGTTATAATGCAGGTCAGTTGATAGCCCTTGAGAACCATCTTAGTTTTCTTAATTGGATTACACTGCAGATTCCAGTACCGTCAGGGATACACTGCAGAGCCATCTACCAGGGAGAGTTCCCTCCGCAGATCCATTCTGTGTGGTCTGGAGTCATTTCAGCTTCAGGCACAACCGCTCGCTGACCTTCTCTGGAAGCTCTGTAGTTCCGCGGTAGAGCTGTGATCACGACTCAGGGAGCGGACGGAGTATTCTGTATTCAGCGCAGTTGCTGTCATTTAGCCTGACATCTTTTCATTATAATAATGCTTTTTGGGTATTTTATTTTTTTAACAAATCTGTGGGTTTTATAGACAAAAGTCAGTTTTAATCCATCAGGAGTTAATTAGTTAGTACCTTCTTTAAATTTGTATTGCGCAGAGAAGTTGAATCTAGCTCCTTTCAAGAATGCTTCACTGCATTTCAAAAAAATTTTTTGCTCCCAGGAAGCAAAAATGAAACTCGAAACACTTCCTTGTTAGGGGGCTTAGGAAAAAATCCAGATTGAAAGAAATGATGTTGAAAGTAGGAGATAAAATGTCTTTGGAAAAGAAAAAGAAAACCTCCCTCCACGAGAAAGAAAGATAATGGAATAGGGTACAAGTTCAAGTTACAGATTTATTTAAAAATAATGGGGCACCTGGGTGGCTCAGTTAAGCATCTGACTTCCACCCAGGTCATGGTTTGCGGGTTCGAGCCCCATGTCAGGCTCTGTGCTGACAGCCCAGAGCCTGGACCCTGCTTCTGATTCTGTGTCTCAGGCTCTCTGTGCCCCTCCCCTGCTCATGCTCTGTCTCTCTCTGTCTCTGTCTCTCTCTCAAAATAAAAAATAAACATTAGAAAAGAAAAACAAAATTGGCATCCCTTTCCAGTATGGCCAAAGAAACTTCTAGACTTGGGGCGCCTGGGTGGCTTAGTCGGTTAAGCGTCCGACTTTCGCTTGGGTCATGATCTCGCGGTTCGTGGGTTCGAGCCCCGCGTCGGGCTCTATGCTGACTGCCAGCTCAGAGCCTGGAGCCTGTTCAGTCTGTGACTCCCTCTCTCTCTGACCCTCGCCTGCTCACGCTGTCTCTCTCTCTCCTAGAAATAAATAAAAAACAGTAAAAAATAAAAA
>JAESUZ010002629.1:0-51178 GCA_017311185.1 Proteles cristata cristata
TTTCTCCTCCCTCTTTCCCAGTGTAATTTCCAGAAACACTGCCTTGGTCCTAAATGACTCCACTTCCAGGCCTCAGTGATTGATTAAGAGATTGACACCTTTCCAAAACTGAACCAAACAGAAATCCTTTCCTGTTTGAATCCAATTTTTGAAATTGGATTCAAAGAACATCTGTAAGTCTGTCCTTCTTGATGACAGAAGCAATCAGACGTAGAATTTAGGAGCTGCTGGTGACCATAAGCTGACCCCCTGAAGAAGAAATTTGGCTTTAGTGAGAGGCAATGAGGCCTCCACACAGAGAGAAGTCGAGACAGAAGGTAGAAGCCAAGGGGATGGCATTCTTCAGTCCCATCCCACAGCTTGGACTTTGCCTGAGGCTCAGATCCATCTGTACCCTCCTATTGTTTTATTTTTTAACCTTTCTCGGATTCCAAGCACTGCTAAATCCCTTGTTTTTGCCTCAATAAAATTGAGTTCAGTTTGTCACTTGCAATCCAAATAATACATATGTACTCATTTACAGGCAATGAATAAAAAAAAGAATGTCATTTTTAGTTCTGGCATTGACTCCATGTATCAGTCTGGATAAGAGGTTACACTGCAGTAACAAACAACTCCAAACCCAGCAGAACAAAATAACAAAGAATTAGTTCAAAATGATTGTATGTCCCTGTTTGCCCAGGACAGTTCTGATTTATGACTCTGTCTTAACCAAATTATTAGTACAGGCTCCTCTAAGTCTCAAAAGTGATCTGGTTTGAACAAAAAAGCTATACAGTCACACTATTTATTTCTCACTTGCCTTATCTATCCATCATATAAGGCCCAGGCTGATGGAATGGTCCCTGTCTGGAACACCACCATTCAATACAGTAAAGGGAAAAAAGAGGTCTCGTGTCCTAAACTAGCAATTAAATGCTCCAGACTAGAAGTATCATCTAGATATATCATGTCTCCTTCACAACTCACAGCCGCACCTCATTGCAAGGGGCCAAGAACTCAAAATTATTTGATAAACAGTACTAAGGACCTTCAAATTCTAACTTTCTCCTATTGCGTATCAGTTTTCTTATTTTTAAATCTAAAATTCTTACTCATTTTTTATCTTTTTTTTAATATTTTTATTTATTTCTAGGAGAGAGAGACAGAGAGAGACTGTGTGAGCAGGGGAGGGTCAGAGAGAGAGAGGGAGTCACAGACTGAAACAGGCTCCAGGCTCTGAGCTGGCAGTCAGCACAGAGCCCAATGCGGGGCTCGAACCCACGAACCGCGAGATCATGACCTAAGCAAAAGCCAGACACTTAACCGACTAAGCCACCCATGCGCCCCTCGTTTTTTATCTAACAGACTATTATGTGGGGCCCTTAGATGAAGATTAGATTATTTTAGTTTATGTTTCCTTTTCTAAATTTATCTCATGACAACCTGCATCATTTCATTTCACATTCATTGGATGCCTGTTTGTCAAATATAGTGCTAACTCTTGAAGGATAAGGCAATGATTAAGACATGATCCCTGCCCCCAGAAAGTTAAAGCAATTTTAGTATTCTTTAGAGTATCTTTTAGTTCATTGTACTCGTAATTTACTAAGTGATTCCTTTAAGAACTGCCAGAGTTAATATCCCCAGGGTATGGTTCACTCACCTGGTAAGACCTCTAAAGAAAATCTCTATGCAAATTTAATATAGCTTAGTCTCCTAATTTGATTTTAACTCTATAGCTTATATTCTTACGCAATGAAAACTCTGATCTTAATTAAATAAGCATAATCCAGAAAATTCTAACATAAAGCGCTTGCAACGTCCTTTACATAGAATTGACATTTTCATTACAGTTACTAGAACTCCTTCCCCCATCCAGAATTTTCTATCTCCTACTACTAGGGGACTCAGAACTTAAATTGCCCTGTTATGACTAAGGCTGAAACTACATCAAGATATTCCTATTCTGGTTGCTTAAAGTCGAAACAGGAATTGGGGAGGAGGAACTTGTACAGTTGTTGCCAGTGATGCAAAAGCAGAAAATGTAGATCTGGCATCAGAACTGGAACTTGAAGTATATTTTCTTGCAGAATATTCTATACAGTGGTGAGCTACTACTTATGAGTGCTGTATTTCAGCAATATTATGAGTGAAATGGGTTTTTATGGACCTCACCGCCACTTAAGCCAGTCTAGGGACCTCACCACCATTTATATCAGAAATAGGTTTTAAATTCCAAACAACAAAGCTATACATTAACTTTCAGAACAGTATTCCATGAGTTGGCTTATCTGACTGCTACAGGTAGGTGAAGATAATTGAACGAGATGTCCAAATCCATCCTTTGCTGCTTTAGAGTCAATTACTCTGTGTCAAGGCTGTGTTATATACTTTCAACACCTGGGCGTCAACCATTTAACCAACGTAGACTGAGCACCTCCTATGCACAAGAGAATATTCTAGATGCTGATGATATGTTTGTGGGCAAAAGAGATAGACTGTCTATCATCAACTCAGTATCATCTCTGCTCCCTTCTACAGATATTCCACAGTGCAGAGAGAACACAAAACCAGCCTCTTCATAATGCCCTTCCCAACATGGTACCAGGTTAGAGCCATCCCATAAGAGGAGTCCACATCTCTGGGAAAGTAACAGGCAGACTCATGGGCAAAACGCTAGTTCTTAAGAATCCCTAGGATCAACAGCGTCAATTCCCACTAAGCCTGGGAGATTTTCTGAGACAGCTTCTGGGTAGGTTCCTACAAGTCAACTACACCCAACCATCTGTTTCCATGACCTTCTCCAGAAATAAAGATAAAATTTATAATTAAACTTTTTGAATTAAACAAAAATAATAGGTTTTAAGTGAAAAGAGACAATTTACTGTGTCACAATGAGATAGAGAAGCCCAAACCGAAATAACTTAAACATATTTAGTATTAAAAGATGATGTATGGGGGTACCTGGGTGGCTCAGTTGGCTTAGCAAGTCACTCTTGATCTTGGCTCAGGTCATGATCTCACGGTGCATGAGATCGAGCTGCATTATGGGCTCTGCGCTGACATGGATTTGGATTCTCTCTCCCCCTCTCTCTGCTCCTCCCCTACTCTCTTGCTCTCAAAATAAATAAGTAAACATTGGGGAAAAAAAAGATGATGTGTGTATCGTCATTTCCAGTTGCCATAACAAAAGACCATAGACTGCGGCCACTGAAACAACAAAAATGTGTTTCTCACAATTCTGGACGCTGAGAAGTCTAAGATCAAGGTGCTGGAAAGTAGGTTTCATTTTGAAGCTTCTTCTCGACACTTGTAAGCAGCTGCTTTCTCACTAGATGCTCACATGGCCTCTTCTAATGTAGAGAGATCTCTGGTATCTCTTCCTCTATTATAAGGAAGCCAGTGAATCTACCAGATCAGGGTATTATCCTCATGATCTAATTTAATCATAATCATTTCCTTAAAGGCATATTTCCAATACAGTCACAAGGGGGTTAGAACTTCAACATGTGAATACTGGGGAGAAAGGACACAATTTAGTGCATAGCGATATTATTTCATATACTAGCATATGTCAGATATTTGGTACAAGGATACAAAGAAACCCTTTCTAAAATTATATCAAGAATCAGGAGCACCTGGGTAGCTCAGCTGATTAAGTGTCCGACTCTTGTCCTCTGCTCAGGTCATGATTTCAGGGTTTTGTGAGTTTGAGCCCTGCATCAGGCTATGCACTGTCAGCACAGAGCCTGCTTGCGGTTCTCTCTGTCTCTGTCTCTGTCTATGTCTCTGTCTGTCTCTCTCTCTCTCTCTCTCTCCCCCTCCCCCTCTCTCCCTCCCTCCCTTCCTCTCTCTCCCTCTCTCACTCGATCTGACTCTCAGAATAAACTTTTTAAAAAAGTCTTAAAAGTAAAATAAAATTACATCAACAATCATGATAGCCACTACTGAAAACACCACATCTTGTATATTATATAATACAACCCTAGGGGCGCCGGGGTGGCTTAGTCGGTTAAGCGTCCGACTTTCGCTTAGGTCATGATCTCTCAGGTCGTGGGTTCGGGCCCCGCGTCGGGCTCTGTGCTGACTGCCAGCTCGGAGTCTGGAGCCTGTTTCAGTCTGTGACTCCCTCTCTCTCTGACCCTCCCCTGCTCACGCTGTCTCTCTCTGTCTCCCAGAAATAAATAAAACATTAAAAAAAAAAAAATACAACCCTATACACACACACACACACACACACACACACACACACACACACACACACTTCAAAAACCATCTACGAATCACAGGACTTCAAAGCTGACAGCCGAGTAGGTTGACCACAGACAACATCAACATCTCTCATTCCTACAAGGCAGCAGCACTTTCGCTAATAAGCAAAAATATCAGAAATAAAACTATCCCATGAACCACACTTGGCTTTATAGCCTGGGAACATCCTGAATGGTTCTGTGACTACTGTACTATTATTTTAATGTTCAGTGGTGTTATAATTTATAATTGTTTTTATATCCCATAATAATATCCCCAAATGCACCAAATGGTGATACTGTGAAACATGTCACCCCCCAAATCAAAAGTCATAGAGTGAAATTACACATGATAAAAAAGCTATGAAAAGGGTCAAGGTTTTATAGTTTATTTACTCATGTCTTATTTTTATGTTATTTGCTACACATAAAAAGTATATTTAAAAGTAAAATTATACTACAATTGTGGTAGATTTATGAAGTCTGGGAAAGCATCCCCCTGCATTACAATTTATTACAATAAGAAAATTAGTGTTGAATTATGTGAGCTTTGAAAAATGCAAAGTCTTTATGAACCTATTCCTCACATAAAATGCAACTGCATCGTGCATACAACTGAGAACCATGGACATCTTGTGAACCCAGAGACAGGGTGGCAGAGGAATCACTATGCTGCTTTCCAAGACACGTTTGTTCCTGCCTATTCACAAATGTACCTCTCTGCCATTATTTAAATAACCTGTAATAGAAAAACTGAGTCCATTTCCTTGAAGTATTACCAAGATGGAATTGACACAATATAATAGGGCAGACGAGATCCAAAGGGAAGTTGTCTTTAGCTCTAGCTGAGATTTCACACTGAAGTCATTTGATATGTGAGTCACACCTCCATCCAGAATCATTAATGTGCAATTTTGCCAGGAAGCAAGATGATCTGATGTCCTTTGCCGTCCGATAAATGTAAGTAATTGTCGGCAGTTCAAAATGTAGCTATGTTAGATTTTATCTTCTGTTGAGCCTAACCCTCTGCTCTAATCAACTACTTCAGCCACTTTGGAGAACCACCTGATAAGCCTTGTTGATCTCTGGCTCTGTACACAATCCCTTCCTCCCAGCAAGTTTCATCAGAATGTAGCCAAGGGCAAGCAGACTGTGTTTCCTGGGTCAATGGTGGGAGGTCAGCTATCCCTGGTGATCTGTCTTAAACCTGGATGCTTTCTTCCCTCCCAACCTGTCCCTTGATAAACCAGTTCCTTATAAGGGCTCTTTTATGCCCTAAATACCCAGAATATGTTTCATATCCATTCCTTCCTATCAGTAAGATCCCTACATTTTCATCATAAAATAACAATCTCCCAGCAGGGACAATGTGCCCCCTGTGCCCTCTCATCATACACATGATTCTTCATCCATCTAAAAAACTTTCCCACCCTAAATGAAACCACCTTGCAAATGTTATAATATAGCACTCACGAAATTGGCATCATACCCTAAATTTTATAAAACAGTTTGTATTACCATGAAGAAAATGAAATGATGCGGCCTAATAGTTGTGTCCATTATGGTGCTTAAGGTTACCACATGGTATCACACTTATACAGTTCTTTGAAAAAGCCTGACAGATTTTTAATAACATAAAAGATATTCATGTAGTCAGAAGAACAGATTTTTATCCTTTCCCACTGAGAAAAAGCAGAAAGGAAAATGCTCAACTTGAAACCAAGGAGGTTTAGTTAGATTTAAGGATTTAGAAATTGTTATATAGGATTAGGTGAAGAAATCTAAAATATTCTTTCCTGTTGTCAGAAGAGAGATGCTTGTCTGTCAGCAATGCTTAGAAAATATCACAGGACAGCCAGACTGACAATTCCTTTGGGGCAGGCACCATATTTCTTCTGTCTCCTTTTATCAGTCACTGGAATGTATGTGGCCTACAGGCACTTACAGAAAAGACACTCAATAAATACATGTTAAATGAATGAATGTCTAATCAAAGTGTCTAGTCAAATATGTTTGTTATTGTATATCTACTTTAGCCAATCCTCATAACAACTGAAAGTAAGAGGGATCTTAGAAGATGTGCCCACGGTCAAAACAGAGAGTGGCAGACCTAAGATTTGAGTCTCCCATTTTTAAGTCCTATCAAGTAAACAATCATGGAACTCTTGGGGCGCCTGGGTGGCTCAGTCAGTTAAGCATCCAACTTCAGCTCAGGTCATGATCTCACAGTTCATGGGTTCGAGCCCTGGAGCCTGTTTCAGATTCTGTGTCTCCCTCTCTCTCTGACTCTCCCCTGCTCATGCTGTCTCTCTCTCTCAGAAATAAATAAAACGTTAAAAAAATATAAACAAATGGAACTCTGTCCACGGAAGAATAATTAACAACCTCTATACTCCCCAGAACATCAGATGAATTGAAATAAAAGTACCCTGAGTCCCAATAATTGGCAATAGATTCAGACCAGCCAAACTAAAATACCTTGTGTCCACCATTAGCCAAGCATTGCGTGGTTCTCTCACATCCATAGTTGTTATGTAAACATCTGGGCTATTCTGTGAGGTAGGGATTGTTATCTCCATTTCAACGATAAAGAAAAGCCACAGAGAAATTAAGCCTACTGCCTAATGTAGCTCAGTTAGTAGAGATTTGAAGCCAAATATTTTTATTCTACTTCATTCTTTTTCTATATCTTAAGAAACCAGGGAATTCATTAGACAACTAAATACGATGACCATCTATTTCATCATCCAAATGAGGACAATTTTTGAAAATAAAAGGACTGTGAAATCATCAGGCATAAACTCGCTCTGTCCTGGGAAAAACGAGGAAGATCATTCTGGTCCTGCCCCTTGATCCCTTCCTCTGTCAAAGCAAGTCTGCATCACCAGAATCTTAATCACTCCTTCATAAAGATTTGCGACTTTTGGATCAGCCTATGTGTCTGTACATCTTCAAATTGAAAGGTAGGTACTTTTACTTTGCATACTATAAAAGCAGTTGTAGTGTTTCAAGGGATTCTAAATGAATTAGAGTTAATACTATTGTAGTATATTAATTAAATTATGATTCCTTAAATAAAGTCAATTTCTATTCAAAATTTCCGAGGAAGAGTAAACTCTTTTTCTGTGTAGGGTGATATCAACAGTGCTTTACAGGGAAACTGAGAAGAAGTAGAAGTAGGCTAGATGCTAAGACCCCAATTTCCTACACAGCACCACAATGTCATTCTGTATTTATATAATGGCTTAGGGTCGGAAATTTGAAAAGAAGAGGTTATTTGCTGGGTAACTTCTTAGTGAATGGTAGAAAATGTCAATTCCCACTCATTACTGCTTAATTAGAACTTTTCAAAAGTTACTTTCAAATTTCAGCATTTTGAAATGTCAACTTATAACACTTGCAAATAGTTTCTAAAAAGCTGTACAAACTAAGCCTTATACCTTTGCCTTTTAGAAATAACCCAGGGTGACACCAGGTTGCTTTGCAGAACTGTAAAGCCTCTTACATCCCCAGAGCATACCTCTCTGTACCATAAAATAAAGCTGAGAAAGGTCTGAACTCAGAGTTGATCAGTTTACTTTCTGTTTACAGTCATCCATGAGAGTCAGGGTGTCTTTAAAAACAAACCAGGTTGCTCATCATTTGGTGGTAGCAGTAATATAAATAATCTAATTTGCTGTGGTCCATGTGCTGTGTGGATTGCCCCTTAAGCATGGACAAGCCAGCACCAGTCAAAATCCAACCCTAGAAATTTGAGGATTTTGTGTAGTTAGGGAGAAGCTGGCAATCTGTTGTGCAGCCTCAGAAACACCTCTCAGTAAAAAGCAAAGATGGCGGGGCTCCTGGGTGGCTTAGTTGGTTGAGCGTCCGACTTTTGCTCAGGTCATGATCTCGCGGTTCATGGGTTCGAGACCCGTGTCGGGCTCTGTGCTGACTGCCAGCTCAGAGCCTGGAGCCTGTTTCAGAGTCTGTGACTCCCTCTCTCTGACCCTCCCCTGCTCACGCTGTCTCTCTCTCTCTCTCTCCTAGAAATAAATAAAAACATTAAAAAAGAAGAAAAAGTTGCTGCGGTGGAGGTCAAGGAGGTTGTTTCCTGCTTTCTCCTCTAGGGTGTTGATAGTTTCCTGTCTCACGTTCAGGTCCTTTATCCATTTTGAGTTTATTTTTGCGCATGGTGTGAGAAAATGATCTCGTTTCATTCTTCTGCATGTCGCTGTCCAGTTCTCCCAACACCATCTGTTAAAAACTGAGGACTGATGGATGTGGGGGGGAGGAGGGATGGGCATTAGGAGGACACTTGTGGGGATGAGCACTGGGTGTTATGTGGAAACTAATTTGACAATAAACTATTTGTAAAAAAAATAAAATAAAATAAAATAAAATAAAATAATAAAAAAAAAAAGAAGAAAAAAAAAGCAAAGATGGCTCTGCTTGGGGCACTTCAGTGGCTCAGTTGGTTAAGCATCCTACTTCAGCTCAGGTTATGATCTCACGATTCTGTGTCTCCCTCTCTCTCTGCCCCTCTTCCACTCATATTCTCTCTCTCAAAAATAAATAAACATTTTTTAAAATAACAAAAATAAATGCAAGGAAACAAAAAATTTATATGAAAATGCTTAAATAAGTAATAGTTCATAATATCATGTGACCCATTTCAAGATAAGGGCAGATTTCAATTCTCATTAATTCAAGTCCATTTTAAAAGGTATCCTTTCTTTTTTATGCAGCTGTCCAGTTTTCCCAGCACCATTTGTTGAAGAAGCTTTCTTTTCCCCATTGTACATTCTTACCTCCTTTGTGGTCACTTAACTGCCCACACAAGTATGGGTTTATTTCTGGAATCTCTTCTGTTCTGTTGACCTATGAGTCCATTCTTGTGCCATGTACCATACTGTTTTGATTACTACAGCTTTGTAGTGTATCTTGAAATCTGAGGTTGGGATGCCTCCAGCTTTGTTCTTTGTTTTCACAATTTCCTTGGCTATTCTGGGTCTTTTGTGACCTCATGTCAATTTTAAAATTATTTGTTCTAATTCTAGTTTGAGAAATGTTGTTGATATTTTGATAGAGATTACATTAAATCTGCAAACTGCTTTGAGTAGCATGGGCATTTTAGGATTATCGTCTCTTCCAATCCATGAGCATGTAATGTCTTACCGTTTGTGTCATTTCCAATTTCTTTTACTGATTTTTTTAGTTTTCATAGTACAGGTCTTTTACCTCCTTAAGTTTATTCCTAGGTATTTTATTCTTTGGGGACAGCTACATGCAAAAGAATACAACTAAACTACTTTCTTATAAGAGAGACAAAAACAAACCCAAAATGGATTAGACCTAAATGTGAGACCTGAAACCATAAAATTCCTAGAAGACATATGTAGTAATTACTTTGACATTAGCTATAAAAACATTTTTCTAGATATGTCTCCTCTGGCAAGGGAAACAAAAGCAAAATTAAACTATTGAGACTACACCAAAATAAAAGCCTTCTGCATATTGAAGAAAACCATCAACAAAACAAAAAGGCAACTAGATGGGAAAAGATATTTGCAAATGATATATCCAATAAGGGCTTAATATCCAAAATATATAAAGCACTTATACAACTCAATACCAAAACAAAAATACTAATCCAAGTTAAAAATGGGTAAATAGGGGCACCTGGGTGGCTCAGTCAATTAAGTGTCCGACTTTGGCTCAGGTCATGAGCTCACGGTTCGTGGGTTCGTGCCCCGTGTCGGGCTCTGTGCTGACAGCTAGCTCAGAGCCTGGAGCCTGTTTCAGTCTGTGACTCCCTCTCTCTCTGACCCTCCCCTGCTAATGCTGTCTCTCTCTCTCTCTCCTAGAAATAAATAAAACATTAAAAAAAAAAAAAAAAGGATTCTCTCCCTCTGACCTCCTCACTCCACCCTAAAAAATTTTTTTTAAAAAAAGGAAATAACAAGTGTTGGCAAATCTGTGTAAAAAAAAGAGAAACCCTGGCGCGCCTGGGTGGCTTAGTCGGTTAAGCGTCCGACTTTCGCTTAGGTCATGATCTCGCGGTTCGTGGGTTCGAGCCCTGCGTCAGGCTCTGTGCTGACAGCCAGCTCAGAGCCTGGAGCCTGTTTCAGAGTCTGTGACTCCCTCTCTCTCTGACCCTCCCCCGGTCACGCTGTCTCTCTCTCTCTCTCTCTCTCTCTCTCTCTCCTAGAAATAAATAAAAACATAAAAAAAAAAGAGAGAGAGAAACCTTTGTGCACTGTTAGTAAGAATGCAAATTGATATAGCCATTGTGGCAAACAGTATGGAGGTTCCTCAAGAAATTAAAAATAGAATTACCATATGATCCAGTAATCCCAAGGAAAATGAAAATAATAATTCAAAAAGACATATGCACCCCTATGTTTACTGCAGCACTATTTACAACAGCCAAGATATGGAAGCAACTCAAATGTCCATTAATAGATGAACAGATGAAAAAGATGTAGTACATATATATAATGAAATATTACTCAGTCATAAAAAAATGAGATCTTTCCAAGTGCAAAAACATGGATGGACATAGTGGGTATTATGATAAGTGAAATACGTCAATCAGATAAATACCATATTATTTCACTTATTGGTATAATTTATGAAACAACACGAACAAACAAAAAAGACCAAATAAATTCAGACTCTTAAATACAGAGAATAAACTAGTGGTTGCCAGAGGGAGAGTGGGCAGGGGTATGGATGAAATAGATTAAGGGGAGTAAGCGTACACTTCTCTTGTATAGAATTACTGAAGAGTTATGTTGTACACCTGAAACAAATATAACACGGTATGGCAATTACCCTTAAATAAAAATAACTAAGCACACTGCATGTAAGATGAAAAAAGCCGTTATCCTGTCCTGAAAGCTGAAAAGAAAGGAGCCCTTGCAGCTCTCTGGAAGGTGCAGGGTACATGACTCCAGTGGACCACATAAGGATACATTTCTGCCATGACAACCGTAGGATGGGTAGACGGATATATAAATGATCACGCTTTTCATGAAGACTGTTCACGGGGAATCTTACTCTTGTATTCTTTGTGTCTGGTTTTCCATTTCTTTAAATCTGGTTAAGAATCAAATTATTTACAGCATAAGGGAACAATTACAATTAATGTTTGATAATAATCTCATTGATTTTTCCCCCAAAAAAGCACATGCTATCTTCATATATATAAGTTACAGAGGGCAGAAATATCCACTTCATGGCTTTCAGACTTAATCTGGGCACTTAAATACCCCTCATTGTTCAGCCAAAAAAAAAAAAAAACAGACTAGGACAAAACGCCCCTAAGCCTTCACAATTTGTTTTTCTTTTAATAGAGATGTCCACTTTCTTTCATCTCATTTTCACCTGCTAATAATGATCTCTTTATCCTTATCTTCATTTCAGTAGAGCCAAACACATAGTTCAATGGCCTTTCTCGATGTCCTGGGAATGAAGGTACCTAATTGTGATGTCATTTTACTTCTGAAGTGTTCCTGAATGACAATTATTCACTACTCTGATGACCTTCATCCATCCCAGGTAAACCCACAAGGATAAGTGGGGTTTAAGACGATTCTAGGACCCATGGTTAAGATGATGCCAGGACCTCATTGTACCTTTATAAATGCAACTGATCCTGCTTTCGGTTTCTTCTATGAGAAACTTGGTTCAGATGACCTGTGTAGTACCTGCTGTAAATCCCTAACACATTCACCAGGCCTGGCTGAAGGGGATTAGTCTAAGACCACAAAGTTCCTTTATTTTCATATTTCAATGTCAAAAATAAAAAAATCAGGGACCAATTTCCCCATAGATCCACAGCCTCCACATATTTCTATCTTCACACAACTTCCCAAGCTTTGAAGACTAACATTTAAAAGATGCTAAAGTTCAAATGTTTCAATCTCCTGACTTTGTAGATAAAGAAAGGTAAACCTAAGCGGGTTGAAAGATTCATGCAAAGTCATCCAGGTGCCAGAGTTGAGAAAACACGCTTCCTGTCCCTTTTCCATTTCACTACACTGCCCCCTCACTTCCCCATCTTTTCTTGCATTCATAGGCACTTAAAGCCGAAAAAAAAAAACTATCATCAACGATATTTGCTAACACTTTAAAAACAGTAGTGTTCAACCAATTTTCTTCTTTCATTCACAGCTCTGTATCCCCTTTTTCAATTGGTGCTTTCCTATAGCTGATTATAGCTCAATAATTTGAAGCCTAATATTACATACCAATGTATACCTAAAAAACTAGACTGCTTTAAAGTGCTTATACTAGCTTTCCAACTGCTAAACAAAGAACCAATTACTGTTCTATTTTATTAAGCTTACTGGTATTTGCTAATGAATTTCTGTGAAACAAAATGTAAAATTTTTAGGACGCAACCCAAAGACATTTTGAAAGTAATGGTTTTGTTAAATTGAATAATCTTCCAAAAAATCCCCAAATATATAAATTTCCGTTCTTATAATAAATCCCTTTTGGCTTTTACGCCAAAGCCCAGGAAGTCAGCCTTTGTAAAGGGGATTAAAATAAAAGGCAAGCAGGCTACACTATAAGAAAACTCACTCAGTGAAAATAAAATATTTAAAAGGCCATTCGAGCTTGGAATCTAGCAAAGTAGCAACCAAATGATTTAAGCAAGGACATCAAAGAATACTCACATATAGTGGTAGTATTGAACACTTTGCTTTGTCTTTCGTAGCAGCAACAAAAGATACAATACACGAAAGGCTCAGATTCTTAACTCATTTTGTGCTCTAGAACTCAGATGGAAACTCATGACCCAAGTGAGGGCACAGCCAAGAAAACAATTTTATGGGAAATATTGCTATGCATCCAAATCATGGTTTACTATAGTCATTGATTTAAGCTTCATATTGTAATATAAGTTTAAGTGGAACTAATAAACAAGAAACAAAAACTTTACTCCTCCTCTTTTTGGCTACTCTCTGACAGAGATGCTAATCAATGGTTACATTTTCTACCCAATTAAACAACCACAGGTACAAACATAAGAAGACCAATGGAAAACTCCAAAGTTAAATGTACGTAAGGACATGAGCTAGAAAGAACGAAAGAAAAAATTAAAAGGATAACGGATGAGTGTGGTGGCTTTCAGATGTTAAAAACACTATAGTAAAGTCAGAAAATCTAATGGAAAAACAAAATATTTTCTATGGCTCTTAAAACACAGGAGAATCTCTACTGAGAGAACTCAAACCAGGGCTGGATTGCTCTAGACTTTACATTTAATCAATCCCAAAGTCCTTATGAATCCATCCCATTGGTCTTCCCAGAGCCACCGTGTGGTCCATGCCCCACTTGGAACACCACAGTAGTCCCTCCATGTGGTGGCCAGAAGGCCCTATCTAAATCAGTCCTGTCCATCCTTGCTTAAAATCCTCTGAAGGCTCTCCATAACCTGTGGGATAAAGTTCAAGTGTCCAAACAAATCTTAAAAGACCTGTCATGATTCGCCCCCCTGCATACATTTTCGCCCCGGATTCCATCAAGACCCCTCTTCCCTAGGCCCCCCAAATACACACACACACACACACACACACACACACACACACACACACACACTGCTGTCCAGATATGTGAAAACACTTGTAGTTCACAAAACACAGCACGTTCTGCCCTCCCCCTGAGTTCTTGTACATGTAATTACCTCTATGGAGAGGGCTCTTCCCCTCACTGTATCTGCTGGGTGGATTTAGCTTAAATATCTTTTCTCTGTGACACCCTCCTAGACTTTCACAATTAGAGTAAGGGCATTTCCTCATTTGTGCACCCATAGTGCCTTGTACAGACTTTACAGTGCGCTCATCATAAGGTATATTCTTCCCTTCCCATCTGCAGGTCCCTATGGGAAGGGAACCATGCCACGTTCATCTCTGTTTCTCAAGTTTTTAGCGGAGTAAGTCATGTAGAATGGTTACTTAATTAAGGGTTGATTAATGAATGGATTTAATTAGACCATTATTTATTCAATATTGAATAAATATCTGTTTAATACCTACTATATGTCAGACACTGTGTTGGGTGCTCAGGATGTACTAATAAAAAAGGCATGATGTCCATGACTAAGAAACAGTCTAGTGAATGGTAGGGGGAAGGAAATTGCCTATATCAAGTGCCACTAAGAACAGCTGCTTTGACATATATGATCTCATTTAATCCCTACTCTTACTCTATGAAGGGATGTCAATTGCATTTCACATATAGTCTCTGAGAGCTTACCAAATTCTTGAGGCTCATACAATTGATCCCAGAGCCAGAATTTATAAACAATGCTATCAAACTCCAAAACCCACACCACTTTCTTCTGTGCCTTTGTATTTTTGTAATGTTTAAACTTCTGGGGTTCTTTGTTGTTAGTGTTTGGTTTTTACTTCTGATATAAGAACCAGGACCCAGATAATAAGATGACCTTGTTCACATCACTCTGAGGGAGTGATTCTCAGACCACTCTACCCAGGATATAGAAGCAGTCATGGCCAAATGCTGTGCTGTCAGCTCTATGAATGTTTCCACTTTCCTGTTTCATTCAGAAAACTCAACAACAGACATACTAAATCCACTGTGGTCTCTTCCAGACTTCAATAAGAAACTATCATTTCAGAACCTCTACATCCTGATGCTGGACCACTGTTTTAAAGCTACAGTGAACTGCCAAAATCAAATGGAATCTAATATTTTATACAATCATCAAAATATTGATGATAGTGATGGCAATATTAACAATAACAAAAATGGTTGAAGCAGCACCCCAGAAAAACTTAACAGTGCTCAAAGAAGAAAGCAAAGGAAGAATCACATGTGTCTCTCAGGTTCATGATACCCAATAAAATACTGGCTCTGCTAACACACAGATTTCCATCTTTAAATCTCCTGAGAAGGGGAAAAAGAGTTGGGGGAGAGGGAGGGAGGGAGAGACTCTTGAATGATGAGAACAAACTGAGGGCTGACGGGGGTGGGGGAGAGGGGAAGGGGGGTGATGGGCATGGAGGAGGGCACTTGGGATGAGCACCTGGTGTTATATGGAAACCAACTTGACAATAAACAATTTAAACTATGAAAAAAATAATAAATCTCCTGATGAATGTAATTCCTACTCTTCTCTTGAATGCCCCAGTGCTATTTATAGTCCTCACCTTTTCTTTTGTTCTTTCCTTTAGTCCCATATTTAAGCTTGTGAGCATTTCAAGCTTAATACCACCAGTACCTGAGTCCATGTAAAAGCTTTATTTATATATTTTTTTACTTACAAACATTATGTAGTTCTTACTAAATATCACACACTGTTATAAGCATTTTACAGATATCAGTTCATTTAGTCCTTGCAACAATGCTATGAGGTGGGTATTTTTTTGAGGTAGGTATTATTACTATCTTCATATTACTAATGAAGTAAATGAAGGAGAAAAAATTAAATAAACTGTCAAGGATCACAAAACTGATGTGGGTAAAGCAGAGTGGCAGCTAGAATCTTGACCCTAAGTATCTGGCTAATCTGTCTCTGAGATAAATATGATAATACACACAGCCAATCCTGGAGAGGAATGTCAGCATGGGTCATTAGAAAACTACAAATAATACGTGAATAACTGTTGACTTTGAATCACACAGCTTTATATTCCAAGTGCTGCTTCAAGAACAGTTAAGCACTCCCAGTGGATACACAGTATGGAGATGGGGAAGGTTCTTCTGGAATCCCATGACCTAACCCATTCATCTCAAGGCCCCAATACCATTACTCAATTAAGTACAGTAAGCGGTGCTAAGCACCTGCCTGCAGAAGGATCCCTAACACTTTGAGAAGTAAGAACAGCCATCCTCAGGAATAAGTCCGCTCGTGCTTAGAATGTGGTTATGTCATTCACTCAACAGAAACAGGAAGCCCTTTTGAGAAATGCTTCATTCTTAAATTAAATCAGATCCCAAAGGAAGAACATCAGCCCCAAATAGGGTAACCATCTATCTCTGTTTGCCTGGGAGAATTCCAGATTTCAACTATAGTCCAAGTGTAAATGTACACAACACACTCTTTCACTCTCAAGTGCATACCAGTCTGGGCGATAAAATATGCTGTAACCCTCACCATGGACAATCAAGACTTGGTTGTAACTCTTAACACATCTAGGCAAGAATGATCTCTGCCAATGATCATACACAGCTTCTCTAAAAACGTCGAAGCTTGCCATCGGATTCACACCTCTTCATCTAAAACCCAATTGCTAAACCACCTTCTATATCCAGACCAGAGAAAGATTAACAAAATTTTTAATGCTTCTTAACTATGTAACCATCTGTACAAAGCCTCATACAGGCATGCAAGCCTGGACTCCTGCCCTCCAGATGTGCACCATCCACCTGAGAAGATGCTAACATGCTAACGTTACATTGCTGGCTTCCACCATGCAGCTGGCTACTTACTCCTCATAACGCTGTGAGATCAGGATCAGTATCCTCTTTTTAGAAAAAGAAGAGCAGGCTTGGAGGTCACTGTCAAAGAAAATTAATCATCCGGACACTGCTGAAATAACATGGAATATTTAGCTCCCATTCCTACCACACTTTTGAGATGACGGAACGTTTTAATATACACATGACAAGAGTCTTTGAGATTCACACAACCTTTGCTTTCATTTTTCGTACAATGAAACTCCATTCTCTCTAGGCCCAATTCTATGTGCATGTTTCACCTGATGAAACACCAGGCTGAAGTATGACCTGATGGGACTACATTGCCCGTACGGCAGCATTTATCTAAGTATCTGAATATTTAGTTGCCTTTTATTTCCTGTTTTTATCCTACACAGTGGAAGATAGAAAAAGGAACTATTAATACCGGTACTAATACAATTTAGGAAATGCGAATTATCATCAAGCATACCAAAATCAAGACATCAAAAGCTCATGGGACATGAGCTAGTTGATTGTGAGTTTATTTGTGAAGGAAACAGCAATTCCTCAATGATATACATGCAATGGGGGGCGCCTGGGTGGCTCAGTCGGTTAAGCGTCCGACTTCGGCTCAGGTCATGATCTCATGGTTTGTGGGTTCAAGCCCTGCATCGGGTTCTGAACTCAGCTCAGAGCCTGGAGGCTGTTTCAGATTCTGTGTCTCCCTCTCTCTCTGACCCTCCTCTGCTCATGCTGCCTCTCTCTCTCTCAGAATAAATAAAACATTAAAAAAATGATAAGCATGCAATGGTAGAACTGGGGGTCAAACCTTGTGTCTATAATTGAAGCAGCGGTAGGGAAAATGGAGAGATTCATAAATTTGTGGATTAAGAATCAGTATCAGAAAAGGATTTAAGTGATTCAGATACAAAGAGAAACTCAGAAATCATTGGATTTGGATATGGATAAAGTTGTCTACAGGTTTTTTCTCAAGAGAAGACAAAAGCTAGTTTCAACTCTTCTGAACAAATTTTGTATGAAAGTTGGTAATCTGCATTAAAGTCAGCATCAAAACTGCCTGCTGAGTCCCCTGAAAAATTACCACCTAGAAAGTCCACCCCACTGTTTATTTTTTTAAATGTTTATTTATTTTTGAGAGAGAGCAAGGGAATAGGCAGAGAAAGGGAGACAGAGGATCCAAAGTAGGTTCCATGCTGACAGCAGAGAGCCCGATGTGGGGCTCGAACATGAACCCGCAAGATCACAACCTGAGCTGAAGTCGGATACTCAACTGACTGAGCCACCCAGGTGCCCCACTACTCCACCATTTAAATACATTTCTTCTATCTACTAAAGTCACATCAAGTAAGCTAAGAAACTAAAACCTTAGGTAGGAAATTAGTTTTAAAATAAATTCACATTACATGTATTTAATGCTTAACATGGTTTTAGTGTAACAGACAATCACATATACATTGTAGAATTTACGAAGAAAAATCTAGGGCCCATTTACCATGCTTGATGCCATAGTTAGGGGGTTTATAACATTTTCATTTCTATGGGATTGTCTCTCCTCAACTCCTTGCTATTAACCAGCCAGTCTGTGTTACTCAGCTATTGTACATGATTTCCACCCTTGTTTGCAGATGGACCTTCTGTGATAAAATGGGATAAAATGAAGACTGTTTGCTCTCACCATAAGCCTGTGGTGGAGGAGATCCAATGGACCAAATTTAATTTACTGTGGGTGGAGGCTCACTTTTCTCGGAGTCTACCCTCACTTGCCTCATTCCAGCTAGGTGGCAGATATTAATTGCTTGTTGAATACATTTCAAAGAGTCTCAAAACTTAAGAATATTTCAGAAAGTAAGAAAAACAGAATGTCTTTTCCAACCTAACTTTCACCATTTACTTTAACTCACCCTTTCACAACTGGTTTCTAAGCAGCTGAAATCCACTTATAATTCTCGCTGAATGTTGGCTTTCTATTCACCGCGATGGAGAAAGCTACAAGGTCAGGAATCAACCTCGTCAGCTTTTTTCTTTGGGCTTTCAGAACATACAGCCTTCTCTTTTCTGGAACAACTTGAAGTTCCTTCTTCTAAAGCACATTCTTTTCCCTTGAGACAAAAAGTCCCCTTTCTTTGGTTCCTCCGAGCCAGACAGTTTCTAAGCTTCTCTCTGGAGTCTGTCCATCCCTTTGAGCCTTTCTGCATCTTTAAACCTTAGAGGCCTACAACGACATCACTTTCTTCAGCTGATCCCAACTGAGCTCTTCTGACAAGAAGTATGAAGATTAACTACAAATGGAGGAGCTGCCCATGATGTACTTGTTAAAAGGGAAAAGTATATTACAGAGCAATATGCCCTTTTGTGGAAAAACTGTATTGATAATACTCTGTACACATCCACAAAATGAAAGGCTACATCCCAAATGTTGGAATTAAGGATAACATTGACTCTTTTCACCTCCTACACTTGGACAATGCTTGAAATTTTAATAAATATGCACATATTTCTTTTGTAATGAAAACAATAAGGTATGGTGAGACTTTTTCAGCAGGTGATGCCTCCTTTATTGAAGGCCCTGCCATAGGGACTAATGGCCCTGCCATTGAATCCGTAAAAGAATTTAGAGGGAACAGAAAAAGAAAAAGTCAGATGGTTTCTGTCGGAAAGGACACATGCTTCCTAGACAACACGAGCTGAATTCAAATCCTCACTACCTTTTCTACCTGCCATTACACATCATGCAAATTGCTTGCTCTCTTAGAGCAGTGGCTCTCAAAATCCATGAGTATTACAGAAAAAGGATCACACGAAATGCAGATTCCCTGGAGAATACGTCTAGACTTTGTGATTCACTAGGTCTTGGACAGGGCCCAAGAAACTGCATTTCAACAAACACCACAGGTGATTCTGGTGCAGATGGCCCACAGATATCACACACTATGAAAAACACTGGTGGGAAGCCTCGGTTTCCCCATCTAAGGAAGATGCCTACTTTCTTCAGGTTTTTGTGAATATAAATCAGACCTAATAAGAATGGTTCAATTTTTTTATAAACCAGAAGTCTGTAGAGATGCCTTCAGGATGCTGATGGAATCAGCCACAGGCCAATCTCCTCTGCAGTGGGAGCTCTTAGAACTGCCCATGACTAGTCAGATTTTCCAGAGTACAGAGGAGTTGGAGGCTGCATTCATTTCCCAGAGCTCCATAACAAATCACCATAAACTTGGTGGCTTAAAACACAGAGATTTATTCTCTCACAGGTCTGAGAGCTGGAAGTACAGAATCAAGGCATCAGCAGAGCCATCTTCCCCTGAAGGTTCCACAGGAGAATCCTTGCTTGCCTCTTCTGGCTTCTGGGGGCTCCTCACATTGCTTGGCATCACTCTAGTCTCAGCTTACATCTTTACATGGTTTTCTCCTGTCATTCTGGGTTTTTGTTTGTTTGTTTGTTTGTTTGTTTTTCTTTTCTCTTCTCCTGTCTCTTGTAAAGACACCTGTCATTGGATTTGGAGCCCACTTGGGTAATCCAGGGTGATCTCATCTTGAGACTCATATTTAATTACATCTGCAAAGACCCTTTTTCCAAATAAGGTCATATTCACAGGTTCCAGGAGTTAGGACACAGACATATCTTTTGGAGGAGACACCATTCTTCAACCTATTATGGAGGCTTTATGGGCTTTTTGCTCTCTCTCTGGTTCTATAACCCAACCTCTGTTGAAGTAATTAACCTTCCAGATCATCTTCTATCCTGCATGAACTGTACAGACATGTAAACAGTCTCTCTCTCCACATTTTTAAAAAAGAAATTTACTGTGATAAAATATTCATAACATAAAAATGTACCATTTTAGCCATTCCTAAGTATATAGTTCAATGGCATTAAGGACATTTATATTGGGGTACAACCATCACCACCATCCACCTCCAGCACATTATACCAAACTGAACCCAATCCATTATCCCAATCCATTATCCCAATCCATTATCCCAAACTGAACCCCTTAAACATCTGTATGCCTTAAACAACTCCACATTTCACCATCCCTCCACCCCCTGGTAGCCTTTTACCTGCATTCTGTCTCTGTAGATCTGAGAACTGTAGGTACCACATAGAAGTTGAATCATATGATATTTGTCCTTTTGTGTCTGGCTTCTTTCACTTAGTATAATGCCCTAAAGATTCATCATGTAGTATATATAAGAATTTCATTCCTTTATAAGGCTGAATAATATTCCACTGTATGGACACACCACATTTTGTTTTTTCATTCATCTGTTGATGGACATCTGGATTGCTTCCAACGTTTGGCTGTTGTGAATAATCCTGTTCTGTTCTAATATGTTTCTAGATTTTGACGTGGAAAAATTTACCCACAGAAGGCTGTTATGAATGTAGCAGAGTGTACCAGAAAAAGGAAGACATCTATACTACAAAAAAAATCAACAACCTAAATTTGACTATCAAGCCAACCTGACCTTACAAAGTCCATCAGTCCTTTCTGCCTACTCTGTTTCCACTTCTAAGTTTTCTGGCCACTTGCTCCCTTCCCCTCCTTCCTCCCTCCTCCTCCTCCTTTTCCCTCCTTTCCTTCTAACCACAAATCTACGGCAATCATGTACCCAGGGTATCGGGTACCCAGCTACATTTTCTCAACTTGTGTTCCACCAACCTTTTTTCTCATGGTCCCAATTTGAGCATCGATTGGCTTACAGGGCATTTTCCTATGCAAAGCCCATGGTCTCCCAAGATGGATTTCTGGGGCCTTCCCTGCTATGTGACATCTGAAGTAGCACTAGGACACAAATGTAGAAAAGCAGCTCGGGCCGCCTGGGTGGCTCAGTTGGTTAAGCGGCCGACTTCGGCTCAGGTCATGATCTCACAGTTCATGAGTTCGAGCCCCGCATCGGGCTCTGTGCTGATAGTTCAGAGCCTGGAGCTTGCTTCTGATTCTGTGTCTCCTTCTATCTCTGTACCTCCCCTGCTCACACTCTGTCTCTCTGTCTCTCAAAGATAAATAAACATTTAAAAACTTCTTAAAAAAAAGAAAAGCAGCTAGTTGAAAATGAGGGATGGAGGATGAAGGAGAGATCAGGGTTTGAGATGAAGAGTTTGGCATAGGACAGAGAACGAAAATTGTCTTCACTTCAGGGGAGACAGGAAAGAGAAGACTTGAGGACAAAGACCCTTCGGAAGACATGCCAAGGACTGAGAGCCAGCAAATGAGAAAACCGTCAAGAAATACACCAAGTTATAAGTGTATCTGTTGACAGAGCGGGTAGCCACATTGTTTACACTAGATGGAAAATATGAGGGTTAGACATGCGTAAGTTTTCAAGATAACTTCACTAGTATCAGCTACTATAGGAATTATATGTGTATGTGCTCAGAGAAGAAATACAGGCATCCTTCAACAGAATTCAATTCGTTTTTGAAAGTATGTCATATAGTAATTTTCAAGTGGTGGGACCCTTTCACTTTATTATTTTAATGGGGAAAATGAATATATTCCAAATCCATCCAAACACCCAACCAGTTTCCGCAAATATCAATAAGACACCTATAACCATCTACACAGCAAATGAAATCCACTTCTGAATGATATAAATTAAATCATTTGATTTAATTAGATACACCAAGTATCTAATTCTTTAATAACTAATGAAGCATGTGGTGGGCATGCTTCCATACAGTACACATGGAATCCTTCCTAACAGTATCATGAGGGAATTATATTTTCCTTTTACACATGCAAGGAACATATACGTAATATAAGTAAACCATGACATAACATGTTAGAGATTCTAAAGATCCTATGTAAACTAGATCCATGTTGGAAGTGCTCCCAGATCGCAGCAGAAAGGACCATGAGATGCAAGAAGCGCAAAATGTTCAGGGAAAAGCATGAGGAAGATCCGTGATTATGCAAACACTTTCAAACAATCTGAGCATAGGCTGAAACCTGTATCCCACTCACTCCACATCCTCTTGACTAATTTCAATAGCAACCAATTTTTTGTTGCCCACACACATGCATATTGATTATGGTAAACTGCTGATTCACGCTGTGTGCTTAGGGTAAAAGTGTCTATAAATCCTTATGGTAAATATTTGAATAATGAGGGTTTATGTACACCTGTATACTTTAAAAGAAAAACAGACTATAAGGAATTATTCTCACATTATCTTAATATATTAGTGTTAATATGTTCCCACATTAAATTAATTCTAAATTTAATCCAAACTTTAGTTTCTGTCTCTTAGGGATTAATGTTACAGAGTTGACACAGAGTGAGAACTCAGCTGGTAGCTATATTGGAAACACAATTGGCCTTATTATTATAACCTTAGGAGATTACATAAAATTAAAAGTTTCCTCAGATTAGCTGAATATACTAAAATATGAAGCTGTGGTACACAGTATGTACTTGATATTCTCAAATTCAATAAAAGTATGTACTTTAGATTTTCATATTAAAAATAGCCTCTGTTACAGATGAATGGATAAAGTAAATCACACATAGATACACAGGTGCACACACATGCACACACACACACACACGTACACACACCAGAATATTATTCTACCATAAAAAGAAAGGAAATCTTGCCATTTGCAACAACATGGATAAACATGAGGGCATTATGCTAAGTGAAATAAGTCAGACAAAGAAAAACCCTGTATGGTCTCACTTCTATGTAAAATCGGGAAAAGCCAAACTCATAAGAAGAGTAGGATGGTGGTTGGCAGGGACAGGGGGTAAGGGAATGGGAAGATGCTGGTAAAGGGTACAGCCTCTCAAGTTATTAGATGAATATTAAGTTCTGGGGATGTCATGTACAACATGATACCTACAATTAACAATACTGTAATATACACTCAAAAGTTGCTGAGAGAGCAGATCTTCAATGTTCTCCACACACACACACACACACACACACACACACACACACACACGCTAATTATGTGAAGTGATGTATGTGTTAACTTGCCTTTTGGCAATAATCATTTTGCAGCACAGATGTGCCTCAAATCATTATATGTACACCTGAAACTTACACAATGTTATATGTAAATTATATCTCTCAATAAAGCTGGGGGAAAGTGGGCTCTGCTACGTTTCCATGTTATTTGACTTTGGCAGCTTAAAGTAGTTCACTACAAAGTAAAGGAAGGAGAGAGAAAAATGGGAGGGAGGGAAGAAGGCTGCATTCAAACAGGTGTTTCTCCTATCAAAAATTTAATTTAGATAGATACACTGCCACCAAAAAGAAAGTAGCCAACGACCGGAGCGCACACTGGGATACAGGATGAGAAAGAAAAGTTCTTCTGGAAGATTTTTCTTGAAAGCTAAGATATTTTTACAGGGAGAGAGAGCATCCACGTGGGGGCGAGGGGCAGAGGAAGAGAGAGGGACTCTTAAGCAAGCTCCATGCGTAACCCAGACACAGAGCTCCATCCCACAACCCTGGGATCATGACCTGAACTGAAATCAAGAGTCAGACGTTCAATCGACTGAGCCACCCAGACAACCTGAAAGTTAAGACTTTTAATACTGCCATTGGAAAAGGAAATGTCTGATTGGCTCTCTAAAATGTCACTCTCTCCATCAGGGAGAAATGAAATACAAAATAATCTCTCTAAAATCGGTCTAAATCTCTACACAACCTCACAAAAACATGGATACTTCGCTTTAAGCTTTTCTTTTTTTTTTTTTTAATGCAACACAGTCTTCCAGGTTTTTAGCAGACACTAGGCAAAATCAATTACCATTCCCAAGAAACAGTTCCACTGAAAAATTATTTTTGAAACCTGTCACATCTTTTACACTATCTGGCCCATAAAGTTATAAATCCTCTCCCAATAGAAATCCATTCCATGGCAAGGAAGAAGTCAAAGTTCTATGCCACCCAGTGTCCTTTTTTTTTTTTTTTTTTTTTAATGCAACACAGTCTTCCAGGTTTTTAGCAGACACTAGGCAAAATCAATTACCATTCCCAAGAAACAGTTCCACTGAAAAATTATTTTTGAAACCTGTCACATCTTTTACACTATCTGGCCCATAAAGTTATAAATCCTCTCCCAATAGAAATCCATTCCATGGCAAGGAAGAAGTCAAAGTTCTATGCCACCCAGTGTCCTCTAGGGATCTGAAGATAATTTCACTCTTCTGTTTCTAAACATCTTGAAAAATCCTTGTATTTGCTTGAGAGGGCAAAATTATATTCCCTACACACACACACACACACACACACACACACACCCCAAATAACAGTAAACACAAAGAAGCTACTACAGGGGCAGTTTCTGTGGTAAATATTTCATCAAGTCTATATTTGTAAACCTTTTTTGAAGTATCTGCCTTAAAATCATGTAATCTAAAAATCGACTTCAAGAAGCCATATCTTCCCTGATTCCACAAGGACTGTCCCCAGGCCAGAGCAAAAAGGTAGCTGCCTAACCATTTTTTAAAATAAGCACTGCAAATGTCCTTGATAATGTATTTCAATGTTTCTACCTATTAGCATCAAAAAGTTCATCCTCATAGTTAACCTAATTCTCTTCAATTGCAAAATAGTATCATTCTCAGGCAGGGAGGGAAGAAATGAACAAAGAATTCTGAGGAAGTCCAAGGACCTGGTGTCACATTCTGGTCAGCTACATCTACCGTGTGACATCATACTAGTTATGGGTCCCCATTTCCTAATTGTTAAATTACTGGACTAAATTACCGGTCTTTACAGGTAGGATACTGCTCTAGTAGTAAGTACCTAACTGGTTAGCACAAGGCAAACAGAACAGCCATTCACATATGTATTTATTATTATATTGTGTGTATATATAATTATCATGTGTTTTATTTATATATTATATATATAACAAATTTTTCATAAATATAACTACTTCATTACATACAGAATTAGTACATATATATTTAGTATAAATACAGTAAAATTAGTATCTTAGATACCTTTCTTTTATTCAAGCTGACCAACCCTACTGTTTTTTTAATGTTTATTTATGTATTTTGAGAGAAAGAGCACATGCACCATGGGCACATGAGCAGAGGGGCAGAGAGAGGGAGAGAATCCCAACCAGGTTCCATGCTGTCAGCACAGAGCCCAATGCAGGGCTTGAACTCACGAACCATGAGATCATGACCTGTGATGAAATCAAGAGTCGGATGCTCAACCAACTGAGCCACCCAGGCATCCCGTTTTTTTTAACTTTTAAAAAAAAAAATCAGTTTGTTCTTACAAAGAATAATGCTTTGAACATATCAATGACTTAACATCTTAATGAATTTTTCCCTGGATATTTCCTATTCTCCCAGAACGCTCCCTCACTCCCAGGTTATGGCAATCTAAGAGACAGGTAGGCATTTGGGAGTTTCTGTTAAACAAAACCAGAGAGGCAAATTCTTTACTTTTGTACCTAAAAAGCCAAGGACCTCACATGGGCAAGAAACTTTCCTGAAGAAAAATATGCTATTTTCCAATGCTACCAAGAGGCTACTATAGTTTGCATGGGTGTGGGTACCCCCAAAAGCTCAGAAGTACCACACAGGCAAGGAGGTGGCTCTGTGGGAGATCCTGCGGACCTCATCATCAGAACAAGGAAGGTCTCTAGAAATCTGTAGGGACCAACACATAAGAAACCAGACAGAGCACCAGTGTGGACCCACATGCCTTGGCCTCTGCACGGTCTCTCCAAATTAGTTGGAACCTATGAGCAAATGGAAACCAAGGGCTAAGTGAGGAAATTCTGAACTGACACCTATTACCTTCAATGGTTGAAAGCCCTGAAATAGAAAAATAATTGAGTTACAACTATTGGAGACTCTAAGGTTGTGGTCTTAATGCCATATCTCTTATACTCTCCTCTGACTCAATTCTCTGAATCTTGTGTAAGTAGCAAGGTCCAAAGTAGGCACGATGACTGAGGAGACATACTCTAGGGAGCCCAAGAATAATCTCATGGTTTGCAACATCATACGCTGATTCATAATCCTCCCTGGAAGCCTGATTTCGATCATCTAAGATGATTTAGCAACAGCACACAAAATAAGTGCCACTGTAGCTGATCACATTCATCTAAGGGGGTTATGAAGTAAAATTTCACTATTGCTGGAAGAGATTAAAATTATTCAATACATGCTGTGACTTCCTAGCATAGACAAGTGAATAACATTTAAGGTTAATAGGTATTAATTTTAATAGCAGCACCAACAATTTTATATTCAAACACAGTTGCACCTAATTAAAAAGAAAATGCAATATATCCAGTTTCCCCTTGAGGGAAACTGACAACAGTTCATTACCTATATACGAAATATATCATATTGGGCCAACTTCCTTTATGAGCCACCCATAGACTTCAGTCCCTAGCAGACTGAAACTCAATAATTAGCACCAGAGGGTTCAAATTTCAATTCTACGTCTTATGGTGAAAGTTTAAAACTAGCTTATATAATGCTTTTTCCATCTGTAAGTTATCTAGAACTGGAAGAAGAATACAGTTGTTGTTTTTTTTTTACCCTGTTTGATTAATATCAAAATAGATGGAATGCATAACAACTCAATTTGCTTTGTATGGTGATAGGATTAAGCATTTCTGATTCATCACAATGACATTGCCTATTCCCATAAAGCTTTTAGGAAATCAATTGAATCCTTTCGAAGTAAATTAGCACACCTTCTTGATTGCTTTAACATAGTGGTCATAATTACAGAAAAAAAGAACTCCCCTTTCATGCAAAAGACCTCCATTCTGCAATTGATAGAAGGATTTCTATTACAAAACTGATTTTGATATGATAAGTTTATTTTAGCATAAAGTCATTAGAACAAAGTAATCACTTTGTCAACTCTCCTCCCTACACATGACACCCTGGAGATTTTCTAATGCCGCAGGGCTGCTGTTCCAGAATTTGCACTACTGAATTCATATCACTGCATTCACAATGGTGGAAACTTAAAAAAAAAAACCCTATAACTCTGAATAATTACTGCGTTTTCATTGACCCTGCATGTAAGGGTGACATAACTTCCCCAAAGGAATGGTTAAAATACTATGCTAAAGTTCAGAATAGCTTTTTAAAACAGCTTTATTATCTTCCTACGTTCATTTTAATTTGAACAAATTAAGATTCTCAAGGGTCCCTTTTCCACTTTGTTTATCCTGAAGGCCACAACCCTCAACATAAAGGCTTATCAGAAAGAGATGATGACATTTTCAGAAACTAGGCAAACTCTTCATCTCTGCCCCCCTAAAAAAAGTGAAAAGTTTCCAAGGGATTAGTTGGTACAGTTATGCCAATTTATTTTCAATCTAGGTTCTCAGGTAAGTCAAACAGAAGTGTGATAATACTAACCAACTCTATGAGCACCCCAGGGAACATTTAAACCCATAACTTCTTTTAAAGAGCATCTAATACCTTCCAAAGAACTATTAATTTGTGTGCAAAGATGTTCATACGTAAAAGCTGTTGTGGCTGGAAGTAGCTGTAAAGACACCACAGTCCCACCCCCAGAATGCTCACAAATTTAAATGATGGACTAATCACAGGACCAGCAGCCATTGGCCAACTTGTCAATTATTTAAAACACTGGCAGCTTTGTTGTTCCAAAAAGAGCTATCCTGTTCCCAAAGTTAACAGATTAGTATCATCAAGGTGGTTTAACAGAAAGTTTCATTAGTCAAAATAACTCAACAAATGTAGTGGATCATTTTATCTTACTATGACTGAACATTGAGCCAGCCATAGCATATCCATATTCCTATTCAACCATAGCATTAAGCATATCACCTTAACAATATCAAAGATGTTCCAAATATGATCCTTACCCTTAAGGATCGTACAGTCTGCCAAAAATCAAAGCAAAACAAAACAAAAATAAACTCAAGAAACAGTCAGCAAATAAAAATGTAATTTTTAGTACTAGTATTTGCCATATAAATTTTCACTCTCCAATATGGTAGCTACTAGCTACATATGGCTATTAGCACTTGAAATGTGACTAGTCCAAACTGAGATGTGCTATAAATGTAAAATATACACTTGATTTTGAATGCTTCTATAAAAATATATAAAAGATCTCATTAATAATTTTTGTATTTATCACACACTAAAGTGACAATATCTTGGATAGGCTGGGTTAAATGAGATATATTAAAATGAATTTCAACTGTTTCTTAGTTTTGTCAATGTACCTCAGTGAAAAACACGAACTACATATGCATCCAACATTTGTGGTTTGTAGTCTTTTCCTCCAGGACAGGGTTGGTACAGGTGATAAATACAAGTGTAATTGGGAAAATTCAGGGAGGGGTTGGCCTTTAAAGGTTCCATAGGACTTGGACAAGGTGGTATTAGGAGGGAGGCATGTTCTAGGCAAGAAATGAAATGTAAAATCCTAGGGGCAGAAGGGACATTGGACAAGAAGTGCATTTGGAGGGCTGGATACTTGGGTAGAGACCATGTTTTGGAGTCAGGCAGAGGGGCACACATATACTCTCTTTTTACCTTCTCCTCTCCCTTCAGATGCACTTGATAAGCAAACTCACTGTAAGAAGTACCAGAGAGAAGTACAAAGTTAGTTTATAAAATCTTCAGTGAAAAAAGTGAGAAGCTGCGATTCTGTCTGCCAAAAGTAACCTTGCATAAATGACTTATCATCTCTGCCTCTGATTATTTCCAATAGTCCTTTAATATTATGTAATTTCTAGTATTTTTCATAATGCCAAGTTATCTTCTGAGTTTAAGAGTCTTCTGCCAAGATGTGCTTGAAGAATATCACATACCAAACAGATTGGTATCACTTTAGGGTCAAGGTCAGCCAACCTTGAGACCAGTTTCTCAACCATCAGTGGAAGTTTTCACTCTCCACATCCGCTAACCCACACATTATACTCTCTTTGGCCATCTTCCCTCACCCTTCCGGTCCTATCATGGATGGTCTAATCTCCAGTCCCACAGAGAAAATCTTCAAACTTACATCCAGCAAGACTTCTTGTTTTTCTTCCTTGTATGCTGGTGAAGGGAGAAGGATCCTTGAATATTGATGCTTCTGGGGACTGAACCTATGCCCTTTTCTCACATCAGCCTATTTCACTCCCAGGACCAGAGGTCCTCAAACTCGTGTTCTCATATACTCACTAAAATGATTTTGAAACACCTAACACTTTCGAGTTAACACCCAAAAATTACCATATAACTTCATATAGGATATCATTGCCAAAGGATAGAATTCCCTCCATTTTACAAATTCTGTAACATTTAAAAATATAACCATATTTCATTCTTTCAAACATGTCAATGTTCAAGATGCATAAAATAATTAAGGGATTTCATTACCACCTTCATCTAGTTAAAAACTACATGAACAAGCTCTTCTTTAACATTAGAAAATACTACATCATTCCGTTTACTTTTAGAATTCATAATTCTGTTTTGCTTCTCCAACAAAATTTCAACCCAGTGTAATATATTTTATGCTTGGAAGTCTTTTATTGATCACCTTATCCTACATCTCTGAAAAAAAGTATGATGATAAATTTGATTTTCTTTAATTGCCTGGGACCATAAGTTTCTAAGTGATAACATTTTTCTTCTGGATTGAGTTCTCATTAAATTACCATTATATCCAATTGATAAACACAATGTAACATATTTTACATTTGACAGATATTTATTAATTATATAAAACAGAATTTATATGATACTATTAATTAATTAAGGTGGTTTTCATTTTTTTCAGTTAGTTGATGGGTCCATGGATAATACAACTTACTGCCAGAATGAAGCAATGTTCTGCGTCAGGTTTACTCCTGTTTTTCATTTTTTGTGCTTAACACATTTCCTACCTACTAGGTAGATAGGAATGGAAAAGAGTTTTATTATAAGAATGTCACACAATTACTTACCTCTTTCTGAGTTATATGCTAAAAATCAAATAGTGATCTAGCATCCCATAATATTTTTAATGATCTATCAGCTGATAGTTCTTTCATGCATTCTTTTCATTTCATGGAATGCAGAAACAAACAACAAAACAGAATGTACAAAAGGATATATTACCCCCATTCGGGTCATTGACTTTCTCTGTATAAATGCCATTGCTTCTCTGTGGGGCCCACAGAGGCATCACATCAAGGAGGACTAAATTTCAGGTCTGCCTTTCTTTTGCCAATGGGAAAAGAACTCTGGGAAAGGAGACATGGGGAAGAAGAATCTGCCTGACCATAGAAGGATCCTCAGGAATACCAATCTTAGAAAGACAACTTATGAAACTTGGAAACATAGCAATTAGATTCCTTAAAATTATTTGTGTGCCCATATAAATCTTTGAGTCTTTATATACTCCCAGAAGTACATGTACTTCAGTTTGAAAATCATGGCTATAGGCCTTTCACTGATTCTCACGATATCAATTAGAATATGTCTAAGTGTTGATAACTGGCAAATATATACCAGGTCAGTCAACTCTCCTGAGATTCAGAACCACCTATCTACCAACCTATTGGCCATCCTAACTCAAAGATTTCCTGAATCTATCCAGTTGTCTCTACCGCCGGCCCTTGCCCATACTTTCTTGCCTGGAATGCCATTTTTACATCCTCCTTCACTCATCTCCCTGTCTCCAGTCTTATTTCCTTCCTACCCATTCTCCACAGTGCAGCTAGAGTGGTTAAAATGATAAAATAGGGGCGCCTGGGTGGCTTAGTCGGTTAAGCGTCCGACTTTCGCTTAGGTCATGATCTCGCGGTTCGTGGGTTCGAGCCCCGTGTCGGGTTCTGTGCTGACTGCCGGCTCAGAGCCTGGAGCCTCTTTCAGAGTCTGTGTCTCCCCCCTGCTCACGCTGTCTCTCTCTCTCTCTCTCTCTCTCTCTCCTAGAAATAAATAAAAATATTTAAAAAAATAAATAAAATAAAATGATAAAATAAAATCAGATCATGTTCTGACTCTCCTTAAAATCTTTAGTGTTGTCCCAGCATTCAGATTAAAGTACAAATTCTTCATCATGACTCACAAGGCAATCCGAATCCGGTCTTAGCCCTTCTCCTGGGCACATCTCTGCCACTTTTCTTATCACTCTAAGCTCAGCCAATTTGGACTTCCTTCCATTTTTCAAAGGCTCCTACATACTTGCATGTTCTTTCCTCTGTCCACTTTGCCTAACTTCTGTTTATCTGTTATTACCTCCAAAAAGCCTTCCCTGATCCATATAATAGGTTAGGACCCCAGAGATAAATGCTTCTGTGGTGCTCTTATTTCCTCTATCAGAGCACATATCACGTGTCACGGGAGCAATCTGCTTAATGCTTCATTTCACCTGAAGACTATCAACTTTATACTGTAAGGACCATATCTGTCTTCTGTAACTAGTACTGAAACTGAAATATTGTAAATGCTACATAAATGAATAGTTGGTGAATTAAAGAAAACATTCTTATCAACACATATTCAAAATTTTATTATCATTATATTTATCATTCTCTAACACAAAATTTGCTTGAAATGGATCAATTTCCATTATCCCTTGAAAGCAAGTCCAGAATTCCTTCCTGATGACTCATAAAAGCATCAAATACTCGAAAGCAACTAAACATAGAGACCTAAGCACCAAGAGTTTGCTTATCTCTTGCATTAAAGGCACTCTTAAGGAAAAAGCCAGCTCTTTTGAAAGGACATTGTAGCTTGTACCAACATTCCATTTAGATAGAATCATGTCAGTCATCTTCATGGACGCAGGTAGGAATTACGTTGATTTAAAGGTTCTCAAAAAAAAAAAAAAAGATTCTCATTCCTCAAAGGTTCTGAAGAGGCTTAAAATAGAAGTTATTAATTTCTGACATATTTCTATACATCATATTTGTGTTTGCCTTGCCTCTTACATACACATAAACTGGGTGACAACATTCATTATTTTTATCTGCATGCTCATAGTAATTGACTATTAAGTATTTCAAATTTCTTTTGTACAGTAAAAATTAGCAAAAACAAATGTATAATTGGCTTTAATAAAACAAATGAGCACACTGCAAAAATTACTATATTTGCTATGAACACAGTTAAGCTGTATTCTCTAAGAGTGTCTGCCTTATTAAACCACCCATTTGAATTGCTGTTATAGATAGCATCTTTCATATGAAGTAGTGCAATATAATAAGCCAACCACTGCTAAGTGATTGATTTCAATTGTGTAGCTAGATGAAGACATGTCTTTCACATCAACACTCTTAAGGCATAAGACAATCACAAGGGAATCCTTTGACAATCAATAAGCGTCAGTCACAAAAATAATTAACCTTCTTATTAACCATTTCCATGGTATGGGTTCATGTACTCACCTGTATAAATATAGATACTAAGGACCCAGTATCTCCACATTTCCTTAACTTTAATATCTTTGTGGTTTCCTTAACTTAATATCTGTATTCTACTCTGAAGAGTTCACAAAATCTACTTTTGAGTCAGGTTGCCTGAAGAGATTTGTTTTTTAAGTATAAGATCTCCCACAAAAGGTAGAAAATACTAAGCTCCCAGTATTCTTTGCTTAGCCCTTTCCACTGCCCTATTTCCTCATTCCCACAAAGATACAATCATTTTGTCATTTGTCAACTTCTAAACTTCGCTGTTGTATTTTCCATTTCTCTATATTGTGCAGCCAGTCCTTACCACTTATCCTGGGTCACCCAGGCACCACAATAATCATCTTACAACCCAGATCATTTTTATCCTTTCTCTTTACATCAGCAACAAATAAAACCTACCCTTGCCAAATATTAATCTGTTCATTAATTTCACAAATATCTACTGAAAACACACTAACCACTATGCTAAGTACTGGGGCAAAACAGTGATCAGACAGGACTTGAACTCTGACCTCAGGGGCTTCCAGTCTAGTAGAGGAGACACAATAAACACATCTCTATAAATAATTCGAGATCATAATTGTTGTAAATAAAACTAAAATGGTTCTGAGCAAGAGGGGCACCTTGGTGGCTCAGTCAGTTGAGTGTCTGACTTTGGTTCACGTCACGATCTCACTGTTTGTGAGTCCCAGGCCCACATCAGGCTCTGTGCTGACAGCTCAGAGACTGGAGCCTGCTTTGGATTCTGTGTCTCCCTCTCTCTCTGCTCTTCCTCTGCTTGCTCTCTGTCTCCATCTCTCTGTCTGTCTGTCTCTCTCTTTAAAATACATAAACATTTTAAAAATTTTTAAATGAATAAATAATAAAATGGTTTTGGGTTAAGGAATAATAATGAAGAGAAGATCTACTTTTATCAGGAGGCTGAGGAAAGCCTCTTAGGATTAATTACATTTAATCTGAGACTTAAAAAATGACATCTCATGAGAAAAGGGGATAGAGGCATAAATAGAATGATAGACAAAAGAGCCTTATAGGTGACTCCCTATAGGGAACTGGTCGTTGCCAGGGGGCAAGTGAGTGAGGGTATGGGTGAAGTAGGTTATGGGGATTAAGAGTACACTTAGCATGACGAGCACTGAGAAATATATAGAGTTGTTGAATCACTATATTGTACACCTAAAATTAATGATTAATATAACGCTGTATATTAACTATACTGAAATTACATTTTTAAGTAATAAAAAGAAAAAAAAAACCAAAAAATTAAAAAGCCTCACAGGCTGTTGTAAGGAATCCACAGTGAGTCTCAGTAGCAAAATCAGATTTAACTTCTTAAAGAAGGCACTTTGGGCTGAAGAATGGATCAAAGGTGGCAAGCCTGGAGCAAGGAAACTCAGAGGGCTGCGGTGGTCACCCAAGCAAGGGGCCATCGGCTGGGCTTAGAATGTTAATGATAGAAACAGACAGTAGTGGAAGGTTTGGAGATATACGGGAGCTAAAAGCTATAGATTTTGGTGGCAAATTGGATGTGAGAGGTGAAATGGATGAATTATGGCTAACTCCCAGTGTTCATTCTCAAACAACTGGGTAGATGGCCATAGTGTTTACTGGGATGAGGAAGATTAAACCAGGAAGAGATATGGAAGATGGAATCCAGGGTTCCATTTTTGGAAATAAGCCTGACAAGCCCGAAAGGCAATCAAGTGTCAGCATGGTGGCTGGGAGATCATATGAGATTCATGGATAGAGAGGGAGACCTGATAGAAAATGTGGGTTGAGGGTCGTGGGAGGAAGGTTTGGATTTAGCTGACGGGAACCCCTTTGCTTTCTGAGGCAGAGTAGTGAAAAGAGCATGAAGTGAGAGAAGAAGAAAACAAGAGAGTCTGAGGCTGAAGAAGCCAAAGGAGATCACATTTCAAGAAAGGAGTGGTCAACTGAGTCCAGCGCTTGAGCAGGTTTGTGGACAAAAAGAGCAAAAATGTGGCCACTGAATTAGGCCATGTGAAGATCATTTGTGACCTTGACAAGACCACTTCCAACTGACTTTGGGGTTAAAAACAAGATTAGAAGTAAAGCATTAGCACATGAAGATGGCTTTCCAAGTAGGGGGATTACTAAGAAAATAGGAATGGAGCAAAGTTAGAGAGAAATATGGGGCCAGAGATTTGTTTGTTTTTACACACTGACCTGGTAGTGAGGAAGAGATGAGTGATGCAGGGAGAAGGGATAAGTAAGAGAAGGAAGTGAGAGAAGGGAGAAAAGTTGGAAGGGAATCCAAGAACGGGCTTGGATAGGAGGAAGAGGGATAATTCCCCTGTCGTACTATGAGGGAAGAATAATAATGCAAGAGGGGTTTCCAGATTCGGTAATGAGAAGACAAATAAACATCTTCCTGATAGCTCTATCTTCTTAAGGACATAGGAAACAAGGTTACCAGCTGCAAGGTAAGTGGGATCTGAGAGATCTGAGGAGAGCAGATGTTAGGAAACAGTCATTACAGGAGGTAGGAAAGTGGGTCCACTAGAGAAATATGGTAGGATAGCAGTTTTGAGATTTGTGATCATGCATTTAAAACTAAACCAAGAAGCCCGTGTGTGTGTGTGTGCGTGTGTGTGTGTGTTTCTCTAGGAAGAGTTAGCTGCTTGGGTGCTGGCAAGGAGATGGTAAATAACAGATTCCATGTCAGAATTGTTCCAGAAATAAATAACAAAGGAAGAAAGTAAGAAAAGTTGAGAGATATTTCGATGGAGCTACTACAGCAGACAATGACGGGATCTCAGCTGGGTCCGGAGAAAAATGAAGAGAGGGTGTTGCAGGTGATGAATGGACAGTGGGAATGGTTTAGGGGGAGGGGCAGTGTAAAAGATGATTGAGAAGGTACAGGAGCCAACCTGGAAGACTGGATGGGTGTTATAATTACTGAGAGGAGAATAACGACAGGATTCAGGGGTCTAATACTATGCAAATAGAAGCTAAAATCTTCAATGAATGAAGACAGATGGCCAGAAGATGACCAGATGACTGCAGTGATTTGAGGGTGAAGGTACTATAATCTATTTGTAAAACTCAAAGGATTAGGGGGTCTTTGATGTAGGGAAGAAGTATTGGTCTGAAAAGAGTAAGAGAAAACAACGGAAAAAACAGCCATGCCTCTTCAAAGGTTTTTTAAAATTTTTTGAGAGAAAGAAAAAGAAAGAAAGAGAGAGAGACAGAGAGTGAGGGAGGCCCAGAATCTGAAGTAGGTTCCTGGCTCTGAGCTATCATGACAGCACAGAGCATGAGATCATGACCTGAGCTGAAGTTGGAAACTTAACTGACTGAGCCACCCAGGTGACCCCATAGCTTTTAAATTTATTTTCTACATTTCGAAGATGGCAGAGGAGGAAGGAGCTCCGTACTTCCACTCGCACCCATACATCACACGGAAAAGATCTGAAGCCATTGGAAACCTTACAAAACCTGAGAGATTGGGAGAAAAAGGATGCAGAATCCACTGAGAAAGCCTTCTAACGTGAGTGCGAACTGGGGAAGATAAAATCAGGTGGGGATCTGAGACTCCAAGGTGGGAGGCAATCCCCCTCTACCCTCTACCGAGAGTAAGACAGGAAAAGGAGAGAGTCCGAAACAGAAAAACACTCCGATGGGGGAAGGAGGGGGGCCTCTGCTCAGTGCATAGAAAGACCGTACTTGCCAAATACCTGCACGCCAGGTCCCCTTGCGCCAACTGGTCCCGGGGGGGCTGAGCACACAAACTGCTTCTTTGAGCTGCTCCTGGTGGCTGGACTTCAGAGTGGCGGCGCGCCTGCCGCCATTGTGACTCCCGGGCAGCTGGGGCCCCTGAAAGAGCCGCGCTGACACCGGGTGTCCGCGCTCCTGGCTGGCTGGGACTCGAGAGGGAAGGCAAAGAACTACAAACTGGGAAATTTGCCTGTAAGTTCGTGTTTCGGGTGAGGAGCATAGAGGGACCCGGTTTTCCTCACTCCAGCAGGTTCTGTGCACCCGGCAGGCAAGCCCCCGCACATGCGCGCCAGCCCGACCCAGAGAAGGAAGCAGCGATTCTGACTCCGCTCGCAGAGCTCGGCAGGGGGCCTGGAATAGCCCAAGGGGTTTGCCTGGGAAGCTGTGTCTAAGGCAATTTCAGCGGGGTGCGGGACTGGGATTTGGAGATTGGAACTGCCCTGGGTTGAAGAGTGCAACCAACTTCGGCTGCGCCCCCGGTACGGGGAGTTTACACGCCCAAAAAAGCGAGGTGCAGCACTTGGTTCAAGAAGGAACTGAGCACCGTCACTCTCCTCCCCACAACCTTCAAGGCAGAGGTCCTGCCTGAGGCATTGGATCACGCCACACCCATCCCTGCCTGAGAGCTGCCCTCCTCCCTTTTTTTTTTCTTCTTCTTTCTCTTTTCTCTCTTTTTTCACCAGAACACTAACCTGATTAACTCTGGTCACCAGCTTGCTTAAACAATCACAACGAGTCCATTCTGTAAATGTGAATTCTAAACCTACCGACATTTTCATCTCTTTCTCTCAGGGGTAATTAGACTATATAGTTTCTCTGGATAATTCCAGCATCCTTCTATCCTATCCCTCACCTATCCAACCAGATTCTACCCTTTACCTCTTTGAAAAAAACTTCTTATCCCTACTGCCTGTTTATTCTATTTCCAATTTTGCCTCATCCTGCCCTGTCTTCTCTCTCTTTCTCTATGCTCTTCAACCAGCACTGCATACACACGGCTATTTAACTGTAGCTGGGAAATCCAGGTATATGCTTTAAACCGTTCTTTGTCCATCAGTTTTCTTCTTTTTTCCTTTTCTTTTCCCTTTTTTGACCCTTTTATGTATTTTATACTCCCTATTATTCGCCCTCCCTCCTTCGTCTTTTCTCTTAACTTTTTCGTTTTCCCTCTCGCTTTGCATGTTAGTTGAATTAGCCTGTGCGTATGTGTGCTCCTGCTCCCTGTGTGTTTGTCTGTCTGTTTTCTTTTCCAGGGCTACCTCAAGAAACAAGCTAGAGTACACAAGGTGAAGAGTCCCAAATATCACTATGAATAGGAAAATAAAATAACTAAGGTCCCAACAAGAGAGACCGAGGGATACCATTCAAAAAACAATCTCTGAAAGGATAGGCCCTGAAAGTCAAAGAGTCTTCTTGGATATAGCAGCGCTCATAGAAACAGAGAGCATAACAGGTCTTTAAAACCAACAAGAGCCGGAAAACTAACATGACGAAACGAAAGAGCTCTCCTCCAAAGAAACTCCAAGAAGAAATGACAGCTAATGAACTGCTCAAAACAGATATCAGCATCATAACTGAACAAGATTTTAGAATAATAATGGTAGAATTAATGGCTGGAATTGAAAAAAACATAGTGGACATCAAAGAAACTATGGCTACAGATAGAATGGAAAATAAAAATAGGCATGAAGAATTTAAAAATGCGATAAATGAGATACATAATAAATTAGAGGCCGCCAATGCACGGATTGAAGAGGCAGAAAGGAGAATAAGTGATCTAGAAGACACCATTATAGAAAAACAAGAAGCTGACAAAAAAAGAAACAAACTGATCCAGGAACAGGAAAGAAGAATTCAAGAGCTCAGCGATACGGTCAAACGCAACAATATCCATATCATAGGAATCCCAGAAGACGAAGAGAGAGGGAAAGGTGCTGAAGGAGTCCTGGAACAAATTATAGCAGAGAACTTCCCCGACCTGGGGAAGGAAGTCAATGTGGAAATACAAGAGGCTCAGAGGACTCCCCTCAGACGTAACTTGAATCGATCTTCTGCACGACATATCATCGTAAAAATGGCAAAATACAAGGACAAAGAGAATTTTGAAAGCAGCTAGGGAGAAAAGGGCCCTCACATACAAAGGGAAACCTATCAGAGTGGTGACAGACCTATCTACTGAAACGTGGCAGGCCAGAAA
Organism: Proteles cristata cristata; assembly: GCA_017311185.1. Classification (NCBI taxonomy): domain Eukaryota; kingdom Metazoa; phylum Chordata; class Mammalia; order Carnivora; family Hyaenidae; genus Proteles; species Proteles cristata. The sequence goes on from JAESUZ010002629.1 coordinate 38,973, forward strand.
GGAATGGCAGGAGATCTTCAATGTGATGAACAGTAAAAATATGCAGCCAAGAATCCTCTATCCAGCAAGCCTGTCATTCAAAACAGAAGGAGAGATAAAAACCTTTCCAAATAAACAGAAATTGAAAGAAATTGTCACCACTAAGCCAGCCCTACAAGAAATCCTGAGGGGGATGCTCTGAAGGAAAGGTTGCAAGGAACAAAGATACCAGAGACACCACCACAAACATGAACCCTACAAAAAATACAAAGACTCTAAACCCACATATTTCAATAATAACACTGAATGTAATGGGCTGAATGCTCCAATCTAAAAAAAACACAGGGTAGCAGAATGGATTAAAAAGCAAAATCCATCTATATGCTGTCTACAAGAAACTCATTTTAGACAGGAAGATACCTTCAGATTAAAAGTAAGGGGATGGAGAAATATATATCATGCTACAGGAAATCAAAAGAAAGTCAGAGTAGCGATACTTATATCAGAAAAACTGGACTTTAAATTAAAGACAATAACAAGAGATAAAGAAGAGCACTACATAATAATTACAGGGTCCATCCATCAGGAAGAACTAACAATCATAAATGTCTACGCACCGAATATGGGAGCACCTAAATATCTAAAACAACTAATCACAAACAGAAACAAGCTTATAGGTAAGAATGTGCTAATAGCAGGGGCCTTTAATACTCTGCTTACAGCAATGGATAGGTCAACCAGACAGAAAATCACTAAAGAAATCATGGACTTGAAAGACACATTGGACCAAATGGATCTGACGAATATATTTAGAACTTTACATCCTGACGCCAGGGAATTTACTTTCTTCTCAAGTGCACATGGCACATTCTCCAAGATAGATCACATACTGGGACATAAAGCAGCCCTCAATAAATATTAAAGAATAGAGATCATACCATGCACACTGTCAGATCACAATGCTTTGAAACTTGAAATCAATTACAGGAAGAAGTCTGAAAAACCTCCAAAAACATGGAGGTTAAAGAACACCCTTCTAAAGAAAGAATGGGCCAATCAGGCAATTAGAGATGAAATTAAAAAATATATGGAAACAAATAAAAATGAAAACACGACAATCCAAAATCTATGGGATGCGGCAAAGGCAGTCCTAAGAGGAGAGTACATTGCTCTCCAGGCCTATTTCAAGAGATTAGAAAAAGCACAAGTCCAAAATCTAACAGCTCACCTAAAGGAACTAGAGGCAGAGCAACAAGAATGCCCTAAACCCAGTAGAAAAAGAGAAATAGTAAAAATTAGGGCAGAAATAAACAACATAGAGACCAAAGAAACAATTGAACAGATCCATGAAACCAAGAGTTGGTTTTTTGAAAAAGTAAACAAAATTGACAAACCTCCAGCCAGACTTATCAAAAAGAAAAGAGAGAGCACCCAAATAGACAAAATTATGAATGAAAATGGACTTATTACAACCAACCCCTCAGAAATACAAGCAATTATCAGGGAATACTATGAAAAATTATGCCAACAAATTGGACAACTTAGAAGAAACGGACCAATTCCTAAACACACACTCACTACCAAAATTCACACGGGAAGAAATAGAAAACCTGAACAGACCCATAACGAGTGAAGAAATTGAATCAGTGATCAAAAATCTCCCAACAAATAAGAGCCCTGGACCTGATGGCTTCCCTGGGGAATTCTACCAGACATTTAAAACAGAATTAATCCCAATTCTTCTCAAGCTATTCCAAAAAATAGAAATTGAAGGAAAACTCCTGGACTCATTTTATGAAGCCAGCATCACTCTGATGCCCAAGCCAGACAGAGATCCAGGATAAAAAGAGAACTATAGGCCAATATCCTTGATGAATACGGATGCAAAAATCCTCAACAAGATCCTTGCAAATCAAATCCATCAGCACATAAAAAGAATCATCCAGCAAGATCAAGTGGGATTCATTCCTGGGTTACAGGGCTGGTTCAACATTCGCAAATCAATCAGTGTGATACATCATATCAATAAAAGAAAAGATAAAAACCATATGATCCTGTCAATAGATGCAGAAAAAGCATTTGACAAAATACAGCATCCCTTCTTAACAAAGACTCTAGAGAAAGTCAGGATAGAAGGAACCTACTTATACATCATCAAAGCCATTTACGAGAAGCCTTTAGTTGACATCATCCTCAACGGGGAAAAACTGAGAGCTTTCCCCCTGATATCAGGAACACGACAGGGATGTCCACTCTCACCACTGTTGTTTAACATAGTGCTGGAAGTCCTAGCATCAGCCATCAGACAACAAAAGGAAATCAAAGGCATAAGAATTGGCAAAGAGGAAGTCAAACTTTCCCTCTTCACAGATGACATGATACTCTATATCAAAAACCCGACAGACTCCACCAGAAGCCTACTAGAACTGATCCAAGAATTCAGCCAAGTTGCAGGGTACAAAATCAACGTACAGAAATCGGTTGCATTTTTATACACCAACAATGAAGCAACAGAATGAGAAATCAAAAAACTGATCCCATTCACAATTGCACAAAAACCCATAAAATACCTCGGAATAAACCTAACCAAGGATACAAGAGATCTGTATGATGAAAACTATAGAAAACTTATGAAGGAAATTGAAGAAGACACAAAGAAATGGAAAAACATTCCACGCTCCTGGATAGAAAGAATAAATATAATTCAGATGTCATTACTACCCAAAGCACTCTACACATTCAATGCAATTCCAATCAAAATTGCACCAGCATACTTCTCAAAACTAGAACAAACTATCCAAAAATTTGTATGGAACCACAAAAGACCCCGAATAGCCAAAGTACTACTGAAAAAAAAAACCAAAACGGGAGGGATCACCATCCCAGACTTTAGCCTCTACTACAAAGCTGTCATCATCAAGACAGTATGGTATTGGCACAAAAACAAACACATAGACCAATGGAACAGAATTGAGAACTCAGAAGTGGACCCAAAAGTATACAGCCAACTCATCTTTGACAAAGCAGGAAAGAATATCCAATGGAAAAGACAGCCTTTTTAACAGATGGTGTTGGGAGAACTGGACAGCAACATGCAGAAGAATGAAACTAGATCATTTTCTCACACCATGCACAAAAATAAACTCAAAATGGATAAAGGACCTGAACGTGAGACAGGAAACTATCAAAACCCTAGTGGAGAAAGCAGGAAACAGCCTCCTTGACCTCCACCGCAGCAACTTGTTACTTGACACATCCCCAAAAGCAAGGGAATCAAGAGCAAAAATAAACTGTTGAGACCTCATCAAGATTAAAAGCCTCTGCACAGCCAAGGAAACAACCCAGAAAATTAATAGGCAACCAACGGAATGGGAAAAGATGGTTGCAAATGACATATCAGATAAAGGGTTGATATCCAGAATCTACAAGGAACTCACCAAACTACACGCCCGAAAAACAAACAACCCAGTGAAGAAATGGGCAGAAGATATGAACAGACACTTCTCCAAAGAAGACACCCAGATGGCCAGCAGACACATGAAACGATGCTCAGCATCCCTCCTCATCAGGGAAATACAAATCAAAACCACACTGAGATACCTCACGCCAGTCAGAGTGGCTAAAATGAGCAAATCAGAGAACTCTAGATGCTGGCGAGGATGTGGAGAAACGGGCACCCTCCTACACTGTTGGTGGGAATGTAAACGGGTGCAGCCCCTCTGGAAAACAGTGTGGAGGTTCCTCAGGAAACTAACAATAGAACTCCCCTATGACCCAGCAATAGCACTGCTAGGAATTTACCCAAGGGATACAGAAATGCTGATGCATAGAAGCACATGTACCCCAATGTTCATAGCAGCACTCTCCACAATAGCCAAAACATGCAAAGAGCCTAAGTATCCATCAGCTGATGAATGGATCAAGAAGATGTGGTTTATCTATACCATGGAATACTACATGGCAATGAGAAACAATGAAATCTGGCCACGTGTAGCAACATGGATGGACCTTGAGGGTGTTATGCTGAGTGAAATAAGTCAGGCAGAGAAGGACAGATACCATATATTTGCACATATAGGTGGATTAGGAGGAACTTAATGGAGGACCAGGGGGGAGGAGAAGGGGAAAAATAGTGGGGGAGAGGGAGGGAGGCAAACCATGAGAGACTCTTGAATGCTGAGAACAAACTGAGGGCTGATGGGGTTGGGGGAGAGGGGAAAGCGGGGTGATGTGCATGGAGGAGGGCACTTGTTGGGATGAGCACTGGGTGTTATATGGAAACCAACTTGACAGTAAACAATTTAAGAAAAAAAGAAAGACAGGATTAATATAATGATATGCCACCTTCACTAGGACCCTCTGATCCTCACTTGCAGTTTTCATGATGAAGACGGATGGAGCTGGGCTGGAAGTATGGGTTTTGCATCCTGTGAGGGAGCCTAGCAGTGATTCCCCATACCTTCTTCCTGATCTACATTTCTGCAAGGTGTGGCAATCAGAACCTGATGTCCTCTTTGTTAGGCTCCACTCTAGAAAACCCAGGATCTGCCATCCAAATCAGACCTTTGTAGTTCAGGTCATTGTCAGAGTGACACAGTACAAAGATTTTTGGGGTCAGTTATCCCTGCTTCAAATAGTAATTCTGTCCTTACTATCTCTACTAGCAAATTACTTAATGTCTTTGAACTTCAATGTCCATACCTTTAAAGTGGGAATAACAATGCCTATATGAGTGGTTAATTCATGAGTATCACATGAGATAACTTATGACCCACCTTGATGAAAGTTGCATTATGGTCACTTATATGCCACTGCCTTTTTCTGTACCCCTTCCCTCTTAAACTGTGAAAGAAATAGTAAGTCTTTGACAACTTCTTAGAAAATGTGTTTTTTGGTCTGTAACCTACTTGGGAGTACTTTCTTGGAGACAGTTTCTCTTCACCAGTTCTTTCCCCTGGTAAAGTTACCCTAACTTGGCAAAACTGACATTTAAATGGGACGGCTGTTACTGGTTTGAGGAGATAATAAATGTAGACGTGTGGATGGTTTAGAGACAATTTACATGCTGGTTTAGCAGACAAGCCTCCAGAGGCCTCTTTGTATCCACACTGGCCAACTGCAGCTTAATCTGACAAGGATAATGTGCAGAATGTAAATATTACCATTTGTTCCATGTCATCTCAGATCAGACACTAATTTGCAAATGTAATTTATCATGTCTAAAGAAAACCAAAATGACAGCTCTTACCAGTATTTGGTATTTTTGTGTTAACAATAGTTCATTTATGATTGTTATTGTTTCAGGCAGAAAATATGTCTCAATATGTTCTGCTGACAATGTGGGCTTTTATATCACAAACCTCTTCCAGCCTTTTCCATCCTCTCCCTTGTTGCATACTATTACCCAGGCCGGTCTTTTGATTGTATGCTCTTCTTCACCACACTTTTCATGCAGCTGAAGGAAATATTCTGATAATATTCCAAATTCTGGGATCTGTTTTGGAAATAGACTGGATGGCCGATGTGAAGACTGAGAGCTACACTTGATCTTATGTGCATTTTGTCTGTTTTCAGTGAGGGCCTCCATCACAAAGGAAATATCTAAAGTAGCAGAATTCGTGGATAAACTGTCCAAAGCCATGTAACAGATGAATTTGGACTGTCCAACTTATGACACCCAACTTCAAGGACTTTCCAACCAGTAGATTGACCAAGAAGCCACAATATCCAAATCGTGTAGTTCTTGTGGACCGCAGAATACTAAGTCTGTCCCTGAAGCAAAACCATCTCTCTGTACAACAGAAGAGAGTTGACTATTATTTTTATATTACATGGATTCCCATTAGTTGCCAATTTGTTTTTCCTTCTTCCCCTCCTTCCCCCTTCATGACTTCTCTAGGGTTGGCAGAAGATTCTGTTTTGGCAAGTTGATAATCCCTTTTATCCTTGCACTGCAGTTCATAGCCCAGCAAGCTGTAGAAAGATCAATATGTTCTTGCGTGACTGCTGGTGAGTTAGTCGGATGCCAGGAAAGAGGGAGGCCAGTGAATTGCCACTGACCCTGGCGCTCTGTGTTTTGGAGAGGCCTGCCAATCCCTGTAAAACATTCATGACATTTCAGAAGAACTACAGGATTTTTCTGCCTCACTTGTCACATGGAAAAATAGGCAGATTCAAGTATCCCCAGATGGGAGGAACGGGTTTTTTGTTTTCTTTAACTGAAAACCATGTTCCACCGTAGAATTTACACCAGGTTCTGTAATTCTCCCGATGGCTGGCGAATGGCACAGGAGATAAGAACAGAAAATGTCTGAGAGGGGCCCAGGCCTATAGATAACACTTCTGTCATCTTGATTGGAAAAGCTTGTACAGCTGCTTTGATTCAGTAAAGCTAAATTTCTAAGATTTCCTTGACCTTTACTTAAACTGTTTCTTAGACAGACTATTTTTGTTATCGCCTGATGAGCAAGAAGGAGCTTATAAATTAATCACACTGTGAATAAATCATTAAAAAGTGCAAGATAACTGATGAAGAGTTCTGAGCTGAGAATTATCACCTGGCTGATGGCAACAATGTAAACAGTGTTCAAGGAGCCAGAAGTTGGATTTTGTATATTCTTTGCAGTTCTTTAATTGCTGTGGGCTATGGCCACTTTAGACGTGCATTTGGAAGACTCACTAGTATTAACACAACTCGAGTGTGTTAATGTGGGAGTCCCTGCATAAAAGGCTTAGCTTTGGAGTGCGCTGAATTTTATTCCTGAACATCAGGGGCTTTCCTTAGGGCATTGCAGTGGTTTTTTGAAATGAGGTAGACATCACCACCACCACCACCACCAATGAACAAATATACAAAATCTGCACAGAACACCACAGGGCAAAGGATTCAGAAACTGTGGTAAGATACAGATTACAGTGAAATACAGAAAGGTTACCATTTCACATTTCTGCCAAGCACAACTGAAATTCAGTCCCTATTAGCTTTAGATGGGGGACTTAGTATAATGGATATAATCCGAAATCCATTTAAGACTATTTGGGATTTGTGCAATTAATTATGTATTCAACTTCACTTTATTGTTAAGGAAAAGTATGTTACATAGTCTTCCTGACTTACTGTAATTTGTTAGACATCTCTGACTCTCCATTATGTAAAAGTAAAACAAAACTCAGGCCTCCCAAGTATGAATTTTCCCTTGTAATAAACTATACTGTCTTCCAATCATCGGTCATTTTACAGATTCTAATTATTTTACATTTTGGACACCTGTTCCATAATTTCTTAATTTCTACAACATATCAATATTGAGTATCTGTGCCTCAGTTTCCTTATCTGTAAAATGGAGACAAAAAATATCTACCTTATAGGATTGAGGGTTGTTTTTTTTGTGTGCTTTAAAACAAGACACATTTATTTTTTTACAGTTTCTGTGGGTCAGAAATCTATGTACTTTTTTTTTTTTTTTTACAAATAGTTTATTGTCAAATTAGTTTCCCCATAACACTCAGTGCTCATCCCCACAAGTGCCCTCCTCCATGCCCATCCCTCCCCCGCCCCACATCCATCAGTCCTCAGTTTTTGTCAGCATTCAAGAGTCTCTCATGGTTTGCCTCTCTCCCTTTTCCCCACCATTTGCCCCCTTCTTCTCCCCCTTGTTCCTCCATCAAGTTCCTCCTAATCCTCCTATATGTGCAAACATATGATATTTGTCCTTTTCTGCCTGACTTATTTCACTCAGCATAACACCCTCAAGGTCCATCCATGTTGCTACACACGGCCAGATTTCATTGTTTCTCATTGCCATGTAGTATTCCATGGTATAGATAAACCACATGTTCTTGATCCATTCGTCCGTTGATGGACATTTAGGCTCTTTCCATGTTTTAGCTATTGTTGAGAGTGCTGCTATGAACATTGGGGTACATGTGCTTCTATGCCTCAGCATTTCTGTATCCCTTGGGTAAATTCCTAGCAGTGCTACTGCTGGGTCATAGGGGAGTTCTATTGTTAGTTTCCTGAGGAACCTCCACACCGTTTTCCAGAGGGTCTGTACCCATTTACATTCCCACCAACAGTGTAGGAGGGTGCCCGTTTCTCCACATCCTCGCCAGCATCTAGAGTTCTCTGATTTGCTCATTTTAGCCACTCTGACTGGTGTGAGGTGGTATCTCAGTGTGGTTTTGAGTTTATTTCCCTGATGAGGAGGGATGCTGAGCATTGTTTCATGTGTCTGTTGGCCATAGGATTGAGTTTTAAATGAACTAAAATTTGTATAGCACTTAGAATGATGTCCACAGCATAGTAAGCACTATATGTGTGAGCCGTTCATCATTATTATTTATTCTTTGTCCAGCACTATTGTTAGGGTGGGGAGTGGACTCTAGATACTAAAAATCATAAGTTATGAATGCTTTATATTCTAGCTGGGGAGGCACTTGATGCCAACAGATATGAAGTAAGGAAGGATCAAGACCTGGAACCAGGTGATTATTACAAAATGAGGGACAACACATGGAAGTGGGGAATCATTCTGAGTTGACATATTTGGGAAAGGCCTGTTGGAGGAAAGATACAAGCCCATCTGAAGGATAGATAGGCTGGGTTGAAAAGGCAAGGACAGTGACACTGCAGACCTAGTAGCATAGGACCAAAAGCTTTTGTCAAAGCTGAATGTGGCATTTTTAGGGTCAGAGAGCAGCCTTCATTGAGTGGAGAGTGCCCTCAGGGGTGGGAGTGTGCATCAGGTTGGGAAGTAAACGGGAGAAAAGATTCTTTGGATAAGCATCTTGTGAGATTTTGCATGCCAGATTAATTTGGATTTGAGCCTAAAGGCAGTGAAGAGCTATTAGAGAATTTTGAGCAAGAGGAACCAGATAATAGCAGTCTTTAAGGAAAGCTCTTATGTGGAATGAGACCCTAGAGGAAAAGTAAAGGTGGATACATAAGTCAAGACACAAAGGATCAGGATTTAGATTTTAGAAATGATGTTTTGGTATTCATAATGACCTATTTTCAGGGCGCCTGGCTGCCTCAGTCAGTAAAGCATGTGACTCCTGATCTCCAGGTAGTCAGTTCAAGCCCCACAGTGGGTGTAGAGCTTACTTGGGGGGGGAGGGAGGGAATTAAAAATAATTACTTATTGTCTAAAAACTGCTTAGGCAGATATCTTTGAGACCACCTTGTAAGTTTGATAAATTACCACCCATATCTTAAAGGTAAAGAACTTCAAGTAGAGGGAGTTTAAATGGTAAAGTCTTCCTTAGACATATTCATTGAATATTTATCAAGTGCCTGCCATGTTCCAAGTTATATGTAATGGCCTGAGATGAAATAGAATCAAGAATCTTTACAAACTCCAAGAAAAATTATGATGTGAACGTAGACAGTGGATATTGGGGAAATACTTGCAGAAAGAATGAATATATACCACATTACTTATAATGCTTTGGAGCATTATACCAAAGCATGCCTTCAGGCTTCTATTTCATTAAGTAAGCACATGTTATTAAGTTGTAACCAATTCAAGCCAACAGAGGTCAAGTATACCTGAATAGTCATTTGGAGAGTATATTAGTTTTCTATTACTGTTGTAACACATTACCACAAATTGTGTGGCTTTAAAGAATATACATGTATTATCTCATAGTTTTACTAGTCAGAAGTCTAATATAGATCTCATTGAACTAAAAACTAGGTATTACCAGGACTGCATTCCTTTTTGGAAGCTCCAGGGAAGAATTTGTTTCTTTGCTCATTCAGGTCTTTGGCAGAATTGAGTTCCTGTGATCGTAGGACTGAGGATCTATAACCTGGCTGTCAGCTGATGACCACATGTTGTTTCTAGAGGCTGGGCATTCCTTGGCTTGTGGCCGCTTTTCTTCTTTTTCAAAGTCAGCGATGGTAGGTTGAGTCCTTCTTACACCTTGAATCTTTCCTGCCTCTTGTTCCATCACATCTGAGTGGAATGTCTGGCTAATTAAGTTTTCCAAATTTAAGGATTCGTGGGATTATGTTAGGCCCACCCCAATAATTCAGGATAATGTCCTTATTTTAAGGTCATCTGATTAGTAATCTTAATCACATCTGCTAAGTCCCTTTTGACATCACCTAAAATATTCACAGGATTGGGGGATTAGGGTTGGGGCACTTTGGGGGCACCATCATTCTTCCTTCTACAGAGCAGAATGAAACATACATTTAATAGTTAAGATTAGGAATTAGATACTTCCTTCATTAAGGATTGATGAAGGAATGTTTCTTAACTTCAACTCCTTATCCCTTTCATACACTATATCTTATTTGAGGGAGAAAAAAGACAAAAGCACATATTGCAAGAAATACTACTTTATTTAAATATTGAGGCTTTGTGGGCCAAGCAGAATGCCCTTTGTGTGTGAGGGGGTCTTTAGGTTCAAGTGATAGATTTGTTCATCTCAAAGAATATCTTCTGCTAAATCCACCTTCTACTGGCTACTGTGGGGATATAGAAGGCAGAGCCTTTACTCTTACGTTGACAGTGTGCTAGATGTGACTAACTGGGCGAATAAATTACTATAGTGTGAAGAAACTCCTCCTCCCATGTGCTACCATAATGGAAGTACAAAGTACCGTGGAAAATAGAAGGTAGAGAAATTATCTTTCGTCTGAGAAATCAGGGGTTCATTCATGGCATTTTGGCATTGAACAGTAGGTAAGATTTCAACAGCAGAGAAGGAAAGAGGGGTTTTGTTGAAGGAAGTTTGGCTAAATAAAGCTCAGAGCTGGGAGTCCACTGTGTATCTTTAAGTACTTGGAATTCCTTCAACCTGAAAAAAGGGTAGGTAAAAAGGGTAGGTAAAAACACTCATATAAAAAATGAAGTGTTACACAGATTGGAAAAAATACCACAGATGGTCGGATTTGTTAGAAACAAGACTTTGGACATTTTTCCTATAGAGAATTGGGAGGCACCAAATGCATTTGAGCAGAGGAAGGACAAGATCAATAGCAGGCATGAGGAAGAGAACTGTGTCTATGACAAGTACGATGGAGAGGAATAAGAGCCTGGCAGTGGAGAGAGCTGCCAGCAAGCATTTAGAATGGGAAAGGAGGGAGTTAATGAATGGCTTCCTGGCTAGAGTGGAGACAGTATGAATTTACATTAAAGGAAATGAAAGGGACATGGAGGACATAGAATTAAAAGCAATATGGCAGCAATAAGAGGTGAACCATAGTGAGAGAAAGGTTAAGTCCAAATAGTTCTAAGATTTAGAGCCCTGACAGGATGCCCTAGGGGAATAGAAGTGCCATGAACAGAAAAAAAGAAGTAAAGAGGGGAAGAAGGTTGGGTGGAAAGGTGAAGACGGTGAGATTGGTTTTGACCTATAAAGCCTGATAGGCTTTCCTGTTAGGAAATTCAAGTGAAGTGCTCAGTGTAAGGGAAAGTCCCAGCAGAGATGGGATGAGGGCCAAGGAGAATGTCCATAGTCATGGGATGAGAACAAAGCCATAATCAAGGAAGATGGAGGAGATTTATGGTGAGCACAATGGCATAGACGTATGTCAAAAACAAATCTTATCTAAGATGCTGGGAAGGCACCAAAGAGAAAGGTAGATGTTGTGGGATAATATCTACCTCCATTCTATAGAACTACCCTTGTGTCGACAGATACTTTTGGGAAGGAGAGAGTCAAGGTGCAAGACAAATTTGAAGAATGATTTTTTAAAAATTGTTATTGGGAAAGCATTCTAAGACTAGAACATAACTTACCAGAAGAGGAAAAGCCCATGTGGAAGACTGACAATGTTATGGCAAATTGTTTAAAGCCTATTTAGGTGAGAGGGGAGATTTTAACTTTTTAATTTTATTTGCCTTTTAAAACATCATTTTAAATGTCCAAAAAGGATAAATACAAGTTTCATTTAGATTAGAAATTCCAGCAGTAGGAATCATATGTATGTGAACCTCCAATATATACCCTGTTGTGAAATAACTTGAATCGTACATAAGGTTTTTCTTAAGTAAAAAAATTCCCAGCCCTGAATATCAACTGACTAGACTATAGATTTGCCCACAGCACCACAGCTGAGAGGACAGGAAGAATATGTTCCTAATTACTACCAGGCGACCAGACGTACCGCCTGAGTGACTGGGTTTCAGGAGATTCACTGGCGTTTGGCTGCAGAGAGATCTCCTGAAATTAGTGCAAAAGGAATGTGCTGGAAGCCCCCATCTACTGTTTATCTG
>JAESUZ010002630.1:0-55168 GCA_017311185.1 Proteles cristata cristata
GTGAACAGGGGAGGGTATGAAAGAGAGAGAGATACAGAATCCGAAGCAGTCTTCAGGTTCTGAGCTAGCCGTCAGCACAGAGCTCGACATGGGGTTTGAACCCACAAACCGTGAGATCATGACCTGAGCCAAAGTCAGACGCTTAACCGACTGAGCCACCCAGGAGGTCCTGCAATTCTCCCTTTAGTGTGATCTATGTCTGGTGTTACTTGGAAGCCTTCTTATTTGGGGGACAGTTTTGATAACTGATTCCATTTTTTTGCTGGTTGTGGGTCTGTTCAAATTTTCTATTTCTTCCTGTTTGAGTTTTGATATTGTGTGGGTGTCTAGGGATTCGTCTATTTCATCCAGATTGTCCAATAGGTTGGCATATAATTTTCCGTAGTATTCTCTTATAATTCTTTGTATTTCTATGGTGTTGGTTGTGATCTCTCCTGTTTTATTTATGGGTTTATCAATTTGGGTCCTCTTTCTTTTCCAGAAGTCTGGCTAGGGGTTTATAAACTTTGTTTATTCTTTCAAAAACCAGCTATTAGTTTCATTTATCTCTTCTACTCTGTTTGTTTGTTTATTTATTTCTGCTCTAATCTTTACCGTTTTCCTTCTTCTGCTAGCCTTGGGATTTATTTGATGCTGCTTTTCTAGCTTCTTTAATGATAGGGTTAATTTTTGTATTTGCGACCTTTCTTGCTCCTTAAGATAGGCCTGAACTGCAATGTACTTTCCTCTTAGGACTGCTTTTGCTTCATCTCAAAGGGTTTTTCATTGTCGTGTTTTCATTTTTGTTTCCTTCCAGTGTTTTTCTTTTAATTTCTTTTTTTTTATTTCCTTGTTAAACTATTCATTCTTTGGTAGGATGTTCATTAATCTTTGTGTATTTGGGGGCCTTCCAATTTTTTTCTTGCTGTTGATTTCAAGTATCATAGCGTTGTGATTTTAGAATATGCATGGTATGATATCAGTCTTTTTGTACCTGTTGAGGGATGATTTATGATCCAGTATGTGATCTATTCTGGAGCATGTTCCATGTGCATTTAGAAAGAATGTGTATTCTACTGCTTTAGGATGAAATGTTCTGAAGATGTCCTTAAGTCCATCTGGTCTGATGTGTCAGTCAAAGCCATTGTTTCCATGTTGATCTGTTAGATGATTGCTGTAACTGGAGTATTCAAGTCCCATACCATTATGGTCTTATTATCAAAGAGTCTCTTAAAGTTTGTGATTAATTAATCTATATATTCGGGTGCTTCAAGTTTGGGCATAAATATTTATAATTGTTACATATTCTTGATGGGTATATGCCTTAATTGCGATATAATGGCCCTTCTTCATCTTTCGTTATGTCCTTTAGTTTATAGTCTACTTTGTCTGATATAAGTATCACTACTGTGGCTTTCTTTTGACTTCAATTAGCATGACAGGTGGTTCTCCATCCCCTCACTTTCAATTTACAAGTGTCCTTAGGCCTAAAATGAGTCTCTTGTAAGCAACATATAGATGGATTTTGTTTCTTAATCCATTATGATACCGTATTTCTTTTGATTAGAAAATTTAGTCCATTTACATTCAGACTTATTATTGAAATATATGAATTTAATGCCATTGTGTTATCTGTAGATTTGGTGTTTCTGGTGATGTTCTATGATCCTTTGTAGTCTTTTCTGTTTTGGTCTCTCTCTCTCTCTCTCTCTCTCTCTTTTTTTCCTCCACTCAGATTCCCCCTTAAAGTTTCTTACAGGATTGGATTAGTGGCCATGAATTCCTTTAGTTTTTGTTTTGGAAAGTCTTTATCTCTCCTTGTAATCTGAATAACAACCTTGCTGGATAAAGTATTCTTGGCTGCATATTTCACCCATTCAGCACATTGAACATTTCTTGTTACTTTCTTCTGAACTGTCAAGCTTCAGTGAACTGATCTGCTACTAAGCTATAGCAATTTTTAATTCATTCTGACTAGTTCTTAGGTCTTTAATCTCTGCATCAAGGGTTTCTTTGATGTCTTGTGTGAATTTTTTTCAAGCTCAGCTAGTCTTATGACTGTTGTTCTAAATTCTTGTTCAGATATATTACTTATATCTGCATAGAGCAAGTATCTGGCTGTGATTTCTTCTTGACCTTTCTTTGGGGGAGAATTCCTCCATCTTATCATTTGGCTAAGTTTCTGGATTTTGTGTGGTTTAAAATCTTATCATATTTCCTGCATCTGAGAGTACTACTGTGTACACTGTCCAGGAGTTGCCACTCCAGGAAGTGTTTCTGGTGTATGCTGTGTGCACTCCGCTCTTGTGTTTTGGATGTTCTTTCCCACTGTTCAGTCCTATGCATATCTCCTCGCTTCAGTGATGGAGAGGCTTTTTTAAAATTTTTAATATTTTACTTATTTCCGAGAGAGAGAGAGAGAGAGAGAGACAGGCAGCATGAGCAGGGAAGAGTCAGAGAGAGAGGGAGATACAGAATCTGAAGCAGGCTCCAGGCTCTGAGATAGCTGTCAGCACAGAGCCCGACGCAGTGCTCAAACCCATGAACCGTGAGATCATTACCTGAGCTGAAGTCGAATGCTTAACCAACTGAGCCACCCAGGTGCCCCTCAGTGATGGAGAGTTTTGACCTTAAACTAGGCTTGCTAGTTGAAATAACCCTGGAAAATGGGGAGAGGGAAAAATGATCCCAAAAAAATGAGAAAAAGAAAGTGAGAAAAAAGAAACCAAACAGAGAATAAAAAAAACTAATGCTTAATTCAAAGAAAAAGAAGGGACAAATTGGGGGTGGGGATGCAGAAGAAAAGAAAAGAAAGAAGGAAAAAGAAATAAATTAAAATGCCTCATTGAATAAGAAAAAAATAGAAAAGGAAATTTACCAAAGAAAGAAAGAAAGAAAGAAAGAAAGAAAGAAAGAAAGAAAGAAAGAAAAGAAATGGAACTATGAGCCTGATTCCAAAAGAAAAAAAAAAATAAGAAGGAGGAAAAGAAGGAAAAATTAGTTGTCTGTTGGTGTCAGTGAGTGATGACTATTCTGGCATTTGCAGGAGAGGCCAGCTGTGTTGGCTTAGAGCCAGTCTTGCCCCAGTAAATAACCAGTTGGCAAACTCAGAAGGGCAGGGCTTGGTATAAGTGGGTCCCACCTCCATTGGAGGCCACTGTGTTGCTTTCTGAAGTCCCACCATGTTAGTGTTGGGAAGAAAACTGGCACCACCACAAGGTCTCATCCCCGGACTGGGGATCTCAACCCTTGATGCTCTGGCATCCCTCAAAGAATAGCAAGGCAATAGCAAGGCAATTCACCCTGCACCAAAACTCTCTTGTGGTTTTTCTTTCACATAGTTGGAATTCAAAAACCAAAGTCTTAAAGAACCTGTCATGACACAGGTCTGCTCTCCTTCTCTGGAATAGAGTCTCTCAATTTTGCTGATTGGAAGGCCTTTGGCTGGCACCTGCAGAGTCTTTTGTCTTTGGGGTAAAGGCAATAGCCTTCTTCCAAATGGATTCCAGGGAAGAGACTGTCCATCACAGAGATAATTTCACCTTGCTATGTGCTCTGGGGTCAGCTCTCTCCTACCAAGGAGCATGGGCCACAGCTCCATTCCCCAGAATGCCATGACTTTCCAAAACTTCAGACTTTGAGCTCCAAAAGCTGTTTGGAAAAAAAAAAAAGAATTGGGTATTTCAGTACTTGTTGGTTCCGATCCTGTGGTCCAGGGAGGTTTTCCTCTTGTGCTAATTTTATGCCACACTATCTCAACCCCTCTCAGTCATGTGCTCCAAGTGTGTTGTTACCTCTGACCTGAGATTCAAGCCCTGGTAGGGCCAGAACCGTGGCTAGGGTTGGTATTAGGGACACACAGATGATAGTAACTGGACCGCCAGTGGTGCAAAACACTCCTCAAAGGACTAAGTTGAGGGCAAGTGTTAGGGTGAACGTCAGGCTCATGAACCGTGTTCAAGGCTAGGCTGATGGTATGGGTTAGAGTTGGATCTTTGCCCATAGTCATACGCTTGAGCTCCATCCTGGTTGATGCAAATGGTACAACTTTCTTTTCCATTTCTGTCAGTCTTGCATCTCAAATTCCTTGTTTGGTCCAGGTAAAGACAGAGTCATGACTAGGGTTAACATTAGGGACCAGTAGATGGTAGGGGTCGATCCACCAGTAGTGGAACTGTCCACAGAGGGCTGAGTTGAAAGTGAAATTCACAGTGTGCATCAGGCTTTTGTTTCAGGTGCAAGGGGCAGGCTCACTGTGTGGTCTAGGGTTAGGTTTTTGCTCAGAATCCTACGCTTGGCTGCATCCTGGTCATTGCAAACAGCACTGTTCCTTCTTTGTTCCTGGCTGAACATCTTGCATCATTCATGTGTCCCAAATCCATTGTTTCCTTAGCTGTGGGATTTGGGCTCCTATAGGGACAGAGCCATGGCTAAGGTTAGGGCTCAGGCCCCGTAGATGGTAGGGGCCTATCTGCCAGCAGTTCCAAACCCTCTCCAGAGGATTCAGTTGACGGTGACTATTAGGGCTTTGGTCAGGTGTATGTTTCATCTTCAGGAGCTAGGCTGCTGGTGTGGGTTAGGATCAGATTTTCATACAAAATCATACTATGAGGTTCAATCCTGGTCATGTGAAAGGGCAGTTTAATCCCACTGTGTTCTTGTCTGAGTCAACCTAAATCAGTCCTGTTTCCAAAATCCGTTGTTTCCTCAGACCTGGAATGTGAGCCCAGGGAGGGCACCATCCATTGCTAGGTTTAGGACACAGGAGATATTGGGGCCTACAATGACAGGGTAGTATTATAATCAAAGGGTTGATTTTAGGGCAATAATTAAGGTGAAAGTTAGACTTAGGGTCCAGGTTCAGGGGTTGGGATGATTGTGCGCAGTCCAGAAAGATTTTCAATCTTGATCACACTCTTTAGCTCCCTCCTGATGGTGGCAATGGGCACAGATTCTTTCTGTGTTCCTTCTTGAATAACCTTGTGATGCTCATCTGTCCCAAATTTGTTGTTTCCTCAGACATAGGATTCTGGCAAGATTAGAACCAGCGCCAATGCTAGGATTAGGGTTAGGGCCCAGGAAATGCTAGGGCCCTCTTTGCAGGCAGTGCAGAGCTCTACCCTGGTGTTTCAGTTGAGGGCAAGTGTTAAGGTGTCAGGTTTATTCATCATATTCAGGGTTAGGCTGGTGGAGCGGGTGAAGGTTAGGTTCTTGACTGCAATCATACTCTTGAGCTACATGCCGGGCATTTTGATGGCACACGTCCTTTTCCATTCCTGGCCGAGTAATCTTATGTCAGTCATAGGTCTCAAATTCCTTGTTTCCATAGACCCAGGATTCAGGCCCTGGTAAGGACAGAGTCATGACTAGGATTAGGGTTAGGGCCCAGCAAACGGTAGAGGTCTATCTGCAGATAGTAAGAACTCTCCACAGAGGGCTAACTTAAGGGAAAAAATCAGGGTGTGGCTCAGACTTTGGGTTAGGGTTCAAGGACTAGGTTCATTGTGTGGGTTGTGGTCAGGTTTTCCTTCAGAATCCTACTCTTGGGGCACCTGGGTGACTCAGTTAGTTAAACGTCTGACTTTGGCTCAGGTCATGATCTCAGGGTTCATGGCTTCGAGCCCCACATCGGGCTCTGTGCTGACAGCTAGTTCAGAGCCTGGAGCCTGTTTCAGATTCTGTCTCCCTCTCTCTCTGACCCTCCTCTGCTCACATTGTTTCTCTTTCTCTCAGAAAAATAAAACAATAAAAAAAAAAGAAGCCTACTCTTTGATTGCATCTCAGTCATTGCAAATGGCACCATTTTCTTCTTTTCTCCTGACTGAGTCATTTTACATCAGTCATGTGTCCCAAATCCATTGATTCCACAGAACTAGCAGTCATGCCCAAATAGGGCCAGGACCATGGTTATGGTTGGGTTAGGGGTAGGAAAATATAAAGACCTATCCACTGTCAATGCAAAAATCTACACGGAGGTCTCATTTGATGGTCAGTATCATTGTGAGGTTCATGCTGAATGTTGGGTTCATAGTTAGGCTGATGTGGTAGGTTAGGGTCATGTTTTTGCTCAGAGTCATACTCTCTGGCTCCATCCTGATCTTTATAAATGACCTGAGCCGAGTTTGGACGCTCAACCGACTGAGCCACCCAGGAGCCCCCACGATGGTACTTCACAGGCCCCTTAGTTGTGGGAGGTGAGGGAGAGGCCAGCAGGACGTGATTTCCAGGAGGGCAGGTGTCTCTATTTTACACAGAGCACCTACAACAATGTCGGGTGCCTCATGTGACTCAGCAAAACTCATTAAGTAAATGTTGGCTCCCAAAAACACTAAGATCACTAAATACCTTAGACTGTCCTGGGGATCCTTCTGCTGCCTGTGGTGGCTTCTCATCCCTGCTGCGCACGTCTCCACCAATCTGGGCCACCTGGGTGTGCACACTCATGGCAGAGTCCTCATCTGCCCCCACCCTCTGCTCAGGATTGTCCCAGATCCTTCCCGCTACAGATACTGAAAACAAATGCCAATAATTTGTCGTTTGCACATTGCTTGATGTATTCCTTTTGAGATACATTTCTTTAAAAATCAAGTAGAGTCAGAGACACTAGGGCTGCGTTCTCATTCCCTCACCAAGAACGGTGTAGCCTCAGGAAACTGTTGAAATAGATTTGAACCTCAGTGTTCTCATCTACGCCCTCAATGTGAAGGTCACTTCTGAAGTGACGGAGTTCAAGGCAAGAGCAATAAAGGGATGAAATCACGAGGGTGCACGTCCAAGAGCCAGCCTTCCCAGGAGAAAGTATCTGAGAGTCAGCAGAAGGAGGAACGCTGTGGCAGAGGGCAGGCGGGGGCCTGAGGGGACTGCTGGGGCTCCTCGGTGGGTCCTACGTCTGGACCCAGTGTTGACAAGGTCAGCCAATCTGAGAGCAAGGCCCAGCATCTTCTACAAGCTGCTAGATTTGAAAAAGCCATATTTAAGCTTAAATATTAAACACTGAGAGTCCCAAACATTCCAGGGGATGGACTAGAAAAGAATTACGCCCCACCAGCTCCATAATCGAAGGGAAATATCATTCAAGTTCTAAAGAAAAAAGTTCCACCAAAAATTGCCACCATATATATAGCAATCGTCACAGTGTAAAATGCCAGCGAGCCAATAGAAATCACATCTTCAGAGAATTTTTAATGCCAAAAATTTGCATGATGTTTGTATGTTTTAAAAAAAGTTACCAAAGGGTCTGAATAGTATGAGCTCAACTTTGTAAAAATACACACAAATATATATAGTTACATCGGGACTCAGGACACAAGACAGGAAATGTTAATAGTGATCATTTTTTGACGGTGAAAATTTATTCTTCATATTTTTTTATTTCCAAACTTCCTAGCCATGTATTAATTTTTAAACAAGAGAAAGAACATGACATAAGCACTCTGCCTTTTGAGAGGTCTCTATTTCATTCCATGTGTAAGCCAGTAACTATTCTCTTAAAAAAAATAATAAACAAAAATATTTCACTGCTTGCCTCTGTCGCTTCTAACCACTGAAACCTAAGCTAAAACTCTAAACCTGGAAACTGATGTCTTCGTGTTCACCTGCAAAGTCCACTGGGAATAAAGCAGGAATATGCCCTGGGCACCTGGGGGGCTCAGTCGGTTGAGCGTCTGACTTCCACTCAGGTCGTGGTCTCATGGTTCATGGGTTCAGGCCCCTTGTCAGGCTCTGTGCTTACAGCTCGGAGCCTGAAGCCTGCTTCAGATCCTGTGTCTCCTTTTCTCTCTGTGCCTGCTCTGCTCATTCTCTATCTGTCAAAAATAAATAAATGTTTGAAAAAAAAATAAATGACATCATTTTCTCTTATGTTCTTTGGTAAGAAATCTTGCAACAGACACGTGTCCCAAATTCGTTGTTTCCTTAGTACTGGGATTTGGACTTGGGTAGGGACAGAGCCATGGCTAAGGATAGGGTTGGAGCCTGGGATTTGGTAGAGGCTTTTCTGTTGGCAGTGCAGAGCCATCTCCAAAGGATTCAGCTGAGGTTGACTGTTAGGCTAAATGTCAGGCTTAGGTTTCGACGTCAGATGTCGAGTAGTGGTGTGGTTTAAAGTCAGGTGTTCACACAGAATTGTACTACCCATCTCCATCCTGGTTGTGGCAGATGGTACGATTTGACACTGTATCACTGGCTGAGTAAACTTGAATCAGTCTTATGTCCCATGACTGTTGTTTCCTCAAACCAGGAATGGGGTCCAGGAGAGTGACAGATTTATGGCTAAAGTTATAGTTAGGGCCTGGGTGATGGTAGGAGCCTAATCCTATGACGGTGGAGCCCTCCCCAAAGTGTTCTTTTGAGGGTTAGCATTAGGGTGAGTGTCAGGCATAGGGTTCCAGTTTAGGGATTTGGTTTATTGTGTGGGGTCTGCTTAGATTCTTGTTCTGAATCATACTCTTTAGCTCCATCCCTTTAGTGGCAAAGGCATGAATTCTTTCTGAGTTCCTGGATGAATAATCTTTTGTCGATCGTGTGCCCCAAATCCATTGTTTCCTTCAACATGAGATCCAGGTCAAGGTGCTATCAGAACCATGGCTAGGGTTAGTGTTAGGGACCAGGAGATGGTAGTGGCCTGTCCATCAGCAGTGCAGAGCACTCCACAGAATGAGATGACGGTTACTAAGTTTGGATGAGCATAACGTTTGTGGATCGTAGCCAGGACTAGGCTGATAAGATTGGTTACCATTAGTTTTTTGCCCACAATTCTATGCTCGTGCTATATTCCAGTCATTCCAAATGGCACAGCATCCTCTTCCATTCCAAGTTGAGTAACCTTGCATCTGTCATTTGTCCCAAATTCCTTGTTTCATCAGAGTTGGATTCACACCTGGCTAGGGACAAAGTCATGACTAGGGATAGGGATAGGGCTTGACAGATGGTTGGGGTCTATCTTTCGGCAGTGCAGAACCCTCCAGGGAGGGCTGAGTTGAGGGTGAAAGTTAGGATGTGCATCAGGTTTTAATTTCTGGTGCATGGGCCTGGCTGTTTGTGTGGTTTAGGGTTTTGTTTTCACTGAAAATCCTACTCTGTATGCATTCTGGTCTTTAAAAAGGGCACCATTTCCTTCTTTTTTCATGGCTGAGTCATCTTGAATTAGGCATGTGTTCCCAAATTCATTGTTTCCCTAGTTATTGCACTTTCCAAATTGCCCCATCATACTTTTGGAAACACTTCCTATTGATTTAATGAAGATGTTATATGAAAGATGCTTTCTTCACAGTGTTTTTTCAGAATAGATTTATGGCACTTTTCTGTATAGTTCCACTCATGTTTATACACTATTCTAACTTCACCAAAGTATTTTTAAAGTGAATGATGAATGGATTGTCAAAAGTGTTTTTTCACAGTGGTAAGTATATGGGACTTGCTTCATTTTTCCATTCATAGGTTATCAAACTATACAAATTTAGGTGAAGTATGTGTTAGTTTATAGATGCTTTCTCCACAATGTTTTTTTTTCAGTTGAGCATAAAGCATTTTCATGCTTTTCACGAAAACATTTACAAACAATTCACTTTCATATTTAATGTTTATTTTCACTTAACAGAGAGAGAGAGAGAGAGAGAGAGAGAGAGGGAGAGACTAGTGGGGGAGAGACAGAGAGAGGGATGGGGAAAGAGGATATAAAGCTGACTCTGTGCTGTGGGAGATCATGATGTCAGATGCTTAACAGATTGACCTGCTTAAGCTTTCCACAAACAATTCTACCTTATTGAAAGAAGTTGGTTGAAAGATAGATTCTTCATGCTGTTGAATCACAGAGTTAAGTATATGGCAATTTCAAAACAGTTCCACACATTGGTATTCAAATGCTGATAATTTGAAGATCATAGTTGAAAGGTGCTTTCTCCACATTTCTGTTTCATAGATTTGACTATATGGCTTTTTCCTTATAGTGCAAATATATGTTTTCAAGTGGTTCTAACTTAGGGAAAGTAGATGTTAGTTCAAAAGTTCTTTCTCCACTGTGTTGTTTTAAAGAGTTGACTGTATCGCATTTTCCATGTAGTTACTCATGTACTTTTTCAAACACTTTTAACTGTGGGAAAGAAGATGTTAGTTGAAAAATAATTTCTCCACAATGCTGTTTCACAGAGGTTAGTGTATGACATTTTCGTACCATTTCAATACGTCTAAGCTTAGGTTTTCAAAATATTCTAACTTAATGAAACGAAATTTTAGTTAAAAGGTGGTTTCACCAGAAATGGGCAGAAGACATGAACAGACACTTCTCCAAAGAGGACATCCAGATGGCCAACAGACACATGAAACGATGCCCAGCATCCTTCCTCATCAGGGAAATACAAATCAAAACCACACTGAGATACCACCTCACGCCAGTCAGAGTAGCTAAAATGAGCAAATCAGAGAACTCTAGATGCTGGCGAGGATGTGGAGAATCGGGCACCCTCCTACACTGTTGGTGGGAATGTAAACTGGTACAGCCCCTCTGGAAAACAGTGTGGAGGTTCCTCAGGAAACTAACAATAGAACTCCCCTATGACCCAGCAATAGCACTGCTAGGAATTTACCCAAGGGATACAGAAATGCTGATGCATAGGAGCACATGTACCCCAATGTTCATAGCAGCACTCTCCACAATAGCTAAAACATGGAAAGAGCCTAAGTGTCCATCAACAGATGAATGGATCAAGAAGATGTGGTTTATCTATACCATGGAATACTACATGGCTATGAGAAAGAATGAAATCTGGCCATGTGTAGCAACATGGATGGACCTTGAGGGTGTTCTGCTGAGCAAAATAAGTCAGGCAGAGAAGGACAAATATCATATGTGTGCACGTATAGGAGGATTAGGAGGAACTTAACGGAGGACCATGGGGGAGAAGATGGGGAGAAATGGTGGGGGAAAGGGAGAGAGGCAAACCATGAGAGACTCTTGAATGCTGAGAATAAACTTAGGACTCATGGGTGTGTGTGGGGGAGAAGGGAGATGAGCGTGGAGGAGGGCACTTGTGGGGATGAGCACTGGGTGTTATGTGGAAACCAACTTGACAATAAACTATTTGTAAAAAAATAAAATAAAAAAATAAAATTAAATGAAAATGATTTTTAAAAAGAGGGGAAAAAAAGGTAGTTTCACCACAGATGTTTTTCATAGAGTTCATTGTAAGGAACTTTCTTTATAGTTTCCCGAATATGTTTTCAAACACTTGTAACACAGTGAAACAAGATATCAGTTGAAAGATGGCTTTCCACAGTGATTTTTCCAGAGAAATAGCAAGAGAAGGATGAGAAAAAGATATTCATTAAAAAAAATCACAAAATTAGTAATATCACAGCAATAAATATGTATCTATCAATAATTAATTTGAATGTAAATGGGTGACATGATCCAATCAAAACCATTGGGAGGAAAAATGGATAAAAAATAAGACCCATCCACATATTGCCTACAAGAGATCCATTTTAGACCTAAAGATATGTGTAGATTAAAGTGAGAGGATGGAGTAGCATTTCTCATGCAAATGGTTGTCAAAAGGAAGGCTGGAGTAGCAATTCTTATAGGAGACAAAATAGACTTTAAAAATTAGACTGTAACAAAAGACAAAAAGGACTCTATATCATAATAAAGGGGACAATCCAACAAGAAGGTATAACAATTGTAAATATTTATGCACTCAACTTAGAAGACCCAAATACATTAAACACTTAATAACCAATGAAGGAACTAATTGGTAATAATATAATATGAATAGGGGACTTTATTTTTTTATTATGAATAAGGGACTTTAACATGCAACTGACAGCAATGGACAGATCATTTAAACAGAAAATAAACAAAGAAACATGGCTTTGAATAAAACCTTGGCCCAGAAGGGTTTAAGAGATATATTAAGATCATTCCATCCTAAAAGAGCAGAATACACATTCTTTACAAATGCATATCGGACATTCTCAGAACACATCACATGTTAGCTCATAATGACAAATACAAAAGCACTGAAGTCATCCCATGAGTCTTTTCTGACTACAGTGCTATGAAACTAGAAGTCAACCACAAGAAAAAAACCTGGAAAGACCACAAATACATGGAGGTAAAATATCATGCATTTAAACAATGAATGAAAGGGAAGAAGAAGAAGAAGAAGAAGAAGAAGAAGAAGAAGAAGAAGAAGAAGAAGAAGAAGAAGAAGAAGAAGAAGGAGAAGAGATTTTAAAAGTACATGGACAAATCGAAAATCTAGGCATAAGTTGTCAAAGTCAACACCCCAAAAACAAATAATTCAATGAGGAAATGAGCAAAAGACATGAATAGACCCTTTTCCATAGAAGATATCCACATGGGCAGCAGACACATAAAATGATGTTGAATACCACTCATCATCAGGGAACTACAAATCAAAACTACAATGAGGTATCACCTCGCACCTCAGAATGGCTGAAATTAACAATTCAGGCAACAATAGATGCTGTCAAGGATGTGGAGAAATAAGAACACTTTTGCACTGCTGGTGGGAATGCAAACGGGTGCAGCCACTCTGGAAAACAATATGGAGATTCCTCAAAAAAATTAAAAATAGAACTTCCCAACAAACCAGCAATTGTGCTATTAGATATTTATCCAAAGAATACAGGAGTGGTGATTAGAAGGGGCACGTGCATCTTGAAGTTTATAGAAGCACTATTGACAATAGACAAAGTATGGAAAGAGCCTGAATGTCCATCGACTGAAGAATGGACAAAGAAGATGTGGCATACATATATAATGGAATACTGCTTGGCAATAAAAAAAGGATGAAATCTTGCCATTTGCAAAAACGTGAGTGGAACTAGAGTGTATTATGTTAAGCAAAATAAGTCAGTCAGAGAAAGACAGATATCATATGATTTCATGCATATGTGGAATTTAAGAAAGATAACAGATGACCTTAGGGGAAGGGAATCAAAAGTAAGATAAAACAAAGAGAAAGACCAACCATAAAAGACTCTTAAATAAAGAGAAGAAACTGAAGGTTGCTGGTGGGGGGTTCGGTGGGGGGACTGGCTAAATGGGTGATGGGCATTAAAGAGGGCACTTGTTTGGATGACCACTGGGTGTTATATATAAGTGATGAATAACTAAATTATATTCCTAAAATCATCATACTGATATAACATACCACATGTTAACCAACTTGGATTTAAATTTTTTTTTAAGTGCATGAAAAAATGAGAATGAAAACATAATGGTCCACAAATCCTGGATGCAGCCAAACCGATTCTAAGAGGGATGTTATAGCAATATAGGCCTACCTCAAGGAGCAAGAGAAATCTCAAATAAACAACATAATCTTACACCTAAAGTAGCTAGAAAAAGAACAACAAACAAACCTAGAAACAGCAGAAGGAAGGATATAATGAAGACTGGAGCAGATATAAATGATACAGGAAAGAAAGGAAAGAAGGAAGGAAGGAAGGAAGGAAGGAAGAAAGAAAGAAAGAAAGAAAGAAAGAAAGAAAGAAAGAAAGAAAGAAAGAAAGAAAGAAAGAAAGAAAACAAAAACAATAGAAGGGATCAATAACACCAGAAGCTGTTTTTTTTTCTTTAAAAAGAATTTAATAAACCTCTAGCCAGATTTGGCACAGAAAAGAAAGAAATGACTAAAATACATAAGATCACAAATGAGAAAAGAGAGATGACGATCAACAACACAGAAATACAATCTTAAGGGAATACTATGCATAGACACATGCCAGCAAATTGCCACCCTAGAAGAAATTATTAAATTCCTAGGAACATATAAATGGCCAAAACTGAAACAGGAGGAAATAGAAAAATTTGAACAGACTAATAGTAAATAAATCAAGTCAGTAATTAAAAAGTTCCAACAAACCCTACC
This sequence comes from Proteles cristata cristata, assembly GCA_017311185.1. Taxonomy (NCBI): domain Eukaryota; kingdom Metazoa; phylum Chordata; class Mammalia; order Carnivora; family Hyaenidae; genus Proteles; species Proteles cristata. The sequence continues at coordinate 13,875 of JAESUZ010002630.1, forward strand.
AACCATTAAAGAATATTTAATACCTATTCTTAAACTATTCTCAAAAATAGAAAAGGAAAGAAAACTCTGAATTCATTCTATCAGGCCAGTATTACCCTGATACCACAACCAGGAAAAGACACCACTACAAAAGATAAGTACAGGCCAAAATCCATGGTGAACATACATGTAAAATTTTCAATACAAGAATAGCAAACACAATTCAACAATGCATTTAGAAAATCATTCATCATGGGGCACCTGGGTGGCTCAGTCGGTTAAGCATCCGACTTCGGCTCAGGTCATAATCTCACGGTTCGTGGGTTTGAATCCCGCCTCGGGCTCTGTGCTGACAGCCAGGTCAGAGCCTGGAGCCTGCTTCAGATTCTGTATCTCCCTCTCTCTCTCACCCTCCCTTGCTCACGCTCTCTCTCTCTCTCACTCTCTCTCTCTCTCAGAAATAAATAAAACATTAAAAAAAATCATTCATCATGATCCACTGTGAATTCCTCCTGGGTCAAAGTGTGGTTTGATATCCACAAGTCAATCATTGTGATACATCACATCAATAAGAGAAAGGTTAAGAACCATAGGATCATTTCAATAGATTCAGAAAAAGCATTTGGCAATGTACAACACCCACACATGATAAAAAAAAAAATCCTTCAACAAAGTAGGTTTAGAGGGAACATACCTCAACAAAATGAAGGCCATCTATGAAAACCACAGAGAGCATCATCCTTACTCAGAAAATACTGAGAGATTTTCCTTAAGGCAGGAACAAAACAATTCTCACCAATTTCACTCAACATAGTACTGAAAGAGATAGCCAACGCAATCAGACAACAAAATGAAAAGAAAGAAATCCAAATCAGAATGGGAGAAGTATATCTCTCACTATTTGAAAATGAAAGGATACCACATATAGAAAACCCTAAAGACTTCACAATTAAAATGGCTAGAAATGATAAATAAATTCAGTAAATTCTCAGGATCTAAAAATCTATGTACAGAAATTTATTGCATTTCCATAGACTAATAATGAAGCTGCAGAAAGAGAAATTAAGAAAACAATCTCAGAGGGGCGCCTGGGTGGCTCAGTCAAACAACCGACTTCGGCTCAGGTCATGATCTCACAGTTTGTGGGTTCGAGCCCCGTGTCAGGCTCTGTGCTGACGGCTAGCTCAGTGCCTGGAGCCTTCTTCAGATTCTGTGTCTCCCTCTCTCTCTGACCCTCCCCTGCTCACACTGTCTCTCTCCTCTCTCTCTCTCCTCTCTCTCTTTCAGAAGTAAATAAAACATTTAAAAAGGAAAGAAAAGAAAACAATCTCAGAGGGCGAGGTAAGATGGCAGAGAAATAGGGAGTTCTGTACTTCCTGTCTGCATCTCTAAAACAAAGAAGTGCTGAAGCCAAAGGACTCTGAACCACAAGAGTCTGGGAGGAAAAGAGATAGAGTTCACTAAGAAGGCAGCTTCATAGGGTATTCAGAGAGAGATCCTATCTGTAACTGTGGAGATTTCTCTGGGCTGGGTGCACCAGTCCCAGTTGGCATGAGGAAGAACCACTCACCTACTGTACCCCCTACTGGATCCCTGGTTAGGAAGCAATCCGGCCTGCACAGTTACATTTCAGGCAGTATTAAAGTGCTTGGTCTAATATCTGTAAATGAGGTGGGGCTTGGGACATAGAACACAGCCCAACTTGGCTACACTCGCGGCACAGGGAGATCGGACCCAAAAGAGTGATTTACAATGCTTGGTTCAAGAAGGGACTGCGGGGCCACCATATTTCTCCCAACAACTACTAAGGCGGGGCCTCAGGGAGTGACCTGCAAAACCCACAGTGGAGCCAAGACCTGCCTACACCAAACCATGCCCATCTGTGCTGGAGAGATGCTTTTTTCTGGGTGTGTGTGTTGTTTCTGTGTGTGTTTTTGTTTTTTATTGTTGTTGTTTTGTTGTTGTTGTTGTTGGAGACCAGGGCAAAACCAGCACTGATGCATTGCCATGATTAACTCTAGATCAGTTCTTGCTATTCAGATATATTCTCCCTTATCTCATTCTTATCACTTCCTTCCACTGGAATGGACACCCAGGTTATAGCTTTGCTTAAACAGTCACATTTAATCCATTCTCGTGATACATATTCTACACCTCCATCATTACCTTCCTTTCTCTCTCTTTCTCCCTGGAATAATCAGACTATCTAGTTTCACTAGGTAATATTATCTTCATTCCTTTCTCCTTGCCTCTTAACATATTCTACTTTTTCTCTCTCTGAATTAAGTCTCTTAGTCTCTCTGTATGGTCAATGTTCACTTTATATTTCTCCCCACCCCTGGAATTTCTATCTTTTATATGCTTTTCCATCAGGACGGCCTCCACCCAGCTCTTTATTTGTAGCTGGGATTACTGCTTTTATGATTTTACACTGCTCTTTTTCTCTTGTTGTTTTTGTTTTGTTTTGTTTTCCTTTTGGTTTGCTTGTTTGCTTTATTTGTCTGTGTGTTTGCATGCTTTTGTTCACTGTTTGTTTGTCTGCCTGTTTTCCTTTCCAGAAAACTTTCCTTTCCAGAAAACTTTCCTTTCCTTTCCAAGGCTACCTCAAGAAACAAGCAAAAGTACACATGGTGGAGAGCCCCAGATATCACTACGAGTAGGGAAATATAATAACCAAAGGCACAACAGGAGATACCAAGGGACACAATAAAAAGAACACTTTCTGAAGAGACAGGCCTGGACAGTCAATGAGCCTTCTTTAATACATCAATACTCACAGGTGCAAAGACATAACAGGCTTTTTTTAAATAGTTTATTGTCAAGTTGGTTTCCATATAACACCCAGTGCTCATCCCCAAAAGTGCCCTCTTCCATGCCCATCACACTCCCTCCCCCCCACTCCCATCAGTCCTCAGTTTGTTCTCAGCATTCAAGAGTCTCTCATGGTTAGCCTCCCTCCCTGTCCCGCATTATTTCCCCCCTTCATCTCCCCCACGGTCCTCCGTTAAGTTCCTCCTAATCCTGCTATACGTGCAAACATATGTTATTTGTCCTTCTCTGCCTGACTTATTTCGATCAGCAGAACACCCTCAAGGTCCATCCATGTTGCTACACATGGCCAGATTTCATTCTTTCTCATTGCTGCGTAGTATTCCATCATATAGATAAGCCACATCTTCCTGATCCATTCATCCATAGATGGGCACTTAGGCTCTTTCCATGTTTTGGCTATTGTTGAGAGTGCCGCTATGAACACTGGGGTACATGTGTCTTATGCATCAGTACTCCTATATCCCTTGGGTAAATTCCTAGCAGTGCTATTGCTGGGTCTTAGGGGAGTTCTAGTGTTAGTTTCCTGAGGAACCTCCACACTGTTTTCCAGAGGGGCTGTGCCAGTTGACATTCCCACCAACAGTGTAGGAGGATACTCATTTCTCCACATCCTCGCCAACACTTGGAGTCCTCTGATTTGCTCATTTTTGCCATTCTGACTGGTGTGAGGTGGTATCTCAGTGTGGTGTTGATTTGTATTTCCCTGATGAGGAGGGATGCTGAGCATCGTTTCATGTGTCTGTTGGCCATCTGGATGTCCTCTTTGGAGAAGTATCTGTTCATATCTTTTGCCCATTTCTTCACTGGGTTGTTTGTTTTTGGGGTGTGGAGTTTGGAGACTTCTTTATAGATTTTGGATATTAACCCTTTATCTGATATGTCATTTGCAATTATCTTTTCCCATGACGTCAGTTGCCTATTAGTTTTATGGATTGTTTCCTTTGCCGTGCAGAAAATTTTAATTTTGATGAGGTCCCAATAGTTTATTTTTGCTCTTGATTCTTTTGCTTTTGGGGAAGTAAGAAATTGCTGTGGTGGAGGTCAAGGAGGTTGTTTCCTGCTTTCTCCTCTAGGGTTTTGACGGTTTCCTGACTCACGTTCAGGTCCTTTATCCATTGTAAGTTTATTTTTGTGTATGGTGTGCGAAAATGATCTAGTTTCATTCTTCTGCATGTTGCCATCCAGTTTTCCCAACACCATCTGTTAAAGAGGCTGTCTTTTTTCCATTGGATACTCTTTCCTGCTTTGTCAAAGATTAGTTGGCTGTATACTTTTGGGTACAATTCAGAGTTCTCAATTCTTTTTTTTTAATATATTTTTTAAATATTTGTATTTATTTCTAGGAGAGAGAGAGAGAGAGAGAGAGAGAGAGAGAGACAGCGTGAGCAGGGGAGGGTCAGAGAGAGAGGGAGACACAGACTCTGGAACAGGCTCCAGGCTCTGAGCTGACAGTCAGCACAGAGCCCGATGCGGGGCTCGAACCCACAAACCGCGAGTTCATGACCTAAGCGAAAGTCGGACACTTAACCGACTAAGCCACCCAGGCGCCCCCAGAGTTCTCAATTCTATTCCATTAGTTTTGCGTCTGTTTTTGTGCCAATACCACACTGTCTTGATGATGACAGCTTTGTAGTAGAGGCTAAAGTCTGGGATGGTGATCCCTCCCGTTTTGGTTTTATTCTTCAGTATTACTTTGGCTATTCGGGGTCTTTTGTGGTTCCATGCAAATTTTTGGATAGTTTGTTCTAGTTTTGAGAAGTATGCTGGTGCAATTTTGTTTGGGATTGCATTGAATGTGTAGATTGCTTTGGGTAGTAATGACATTGTAACTATGTTTATTCTTCCAGTCCTTGATCATGGAATGTTTTTCCTTTTCTTTGTGTCTTCTTCAATTTCCTTCATAAGTTTTCTACAGTTTTCATCATAAAGATTTCCTGTATCCTTGGATATTTTCTTTTTTTAAAATTTTAATGTTTTATTTATTTTTGAGAGATAGAGAGAGAAAGACAGCGTGAGCAGGGGAGGGTTAGAGAGAGAGAGACACCGATCTGAAGAGAGGCTCCAGGCTGATGTGGGGCTCTGTCAGCACAGAGCCCAACGTGGGGTTTGAACCCACAAACCGTGAGATCATGACCTGAGCCAAAGTCGGACGCTGAACCAACTGAGCCACCCAGGCACCCTATCCTTGGATAGGTTTATTCCTAGGTATTTAATTTAATTTAATTTAATTTAATTTAATTTAATTTTATTTTATTTTATTTTATTTTATTTGTGCAACTGTGAATGGGATCAGTTTCTTGATTTTTCTTTCTGTTGCTTCATTGTTGGTGTATAATAATGCAACCGATTTCTGCACGTTGATTTTGTACCCTTCAACTTTGCTGAATTCTTGGATCAGTTCTAGTAGGCTTCTGGTGGAGTCTGTCGGGTTTTCGATGTAGAGTATCATGTCATCTGCAAAAAGTGAAAGTTTGACTTCTTCTTGCCAATTCTGATGCCTTTGATTTCCTTTTGTTGTCTGATGGCTGATGCTAGGACTTCCAGTACAATGTTAAACAACAGTGGTGAGAGTGGACATCCCTGTCGTGTTCCTGATCTCTGGAGGAAAGCTCTCCGTTTTTCCCCACTGAGGATGATGTTAGCTGAAGGCTTCACATAGATGGCTTTTATGATATTTAAATAAGATCCTTCTTTCCCGACTTTCTCGAAGGTCTTTATTAAGAAGACATACTGTGTATTGTCAAATGCTTTTCTTGCATCTATTGACATGATCATATGATTTCTATCTTTTGTTTTGTTGATGTGATGTATCACATTGATTGATTTGTGAATACTGAATCAGCCCTGTAACTCAGGATTGAATCCCACTTGATCTTGGTGGATAAGTCTTTTTATGTACTGTTGAATTAGATTTGGAAGTACCTTGTTGAGGATTTTTGCATCTGTATTCATCAAGGATATTGTCCTGTACTTCTCCTTTTTGCTGGGTCTCTGTCTGGCTTGGGAATCAAAGTGATGGTGTCTTCATAAAATGAGTCTGGAAGTTTTCTTTCCATTTCTATTTTTTGGAATAGTTTGAGAAGAATAGGTATTACTTCTGTTTTAAATGTCTGGTAGAATTCCCCAGGGAAGCCATCTGGACCAGGGCTCTTATTTGTTGGGAGATTTTTGATAACTGATTTGATTTCTTCACTAGTTATGGGTCTGTTCAGGTTTTTTTTTATCTCACCCGGTGTGAATTTTGGTAGTGAGTGTGTGTTTAGGAATTTGTCCATTTCTTCTAAGTTGTCCAGTATGTTGGCATATAGTTTTTCATAGTATTCCCTGATAATTGCTCGTATTTTGAAGGGGTAGGTTGTAATCAGTCCGTTTTCGTTCATGATTTTGTCTACTTGAGTGCTCTCTCTTTTCTTTTTGTGAAGCCTGGCTAGAGGTTTGTCAATTTTGTTTATTTTTTCACAAAACCAACTCCTGGTTTCATAGATCTGTTCACCTGTTTCTTTGGTTTCTATATTGTTTATTTCTGCTCTGATTTTTATTATTTCTCTTCTTCTACTGGGTTTAGGGTGCTCTTGTTGCTCTCCCTCTAGTTGCTTTAGGTGCGCTTTTAGATTTTGCAGTTGTGCTTTTTCTAATTTCTTGAAATAGGTCTGGAGCGCAATGTACATTCCTCTTAAGACTGCTTTTACTGCATCCCATAAAGTTGGGATGTTGTATTCTCATTTTCATTTGTTTCCATATATTTTTAAATGTCCTTTCTAATTACCTAATTTGCCCATTCGTTCTTTAGTAGGGCGTTCTTTAGCCTCCATGTTTTAGGCGGTTTTCCAGACTTCTTCCTGTGATTGATTTCGAGTTACATACCATTGTGATCTGAAAGTGTGCATGGTATGATCTCAGTTCTTTTGTATTCATGGAGGGCTGCTTTATGTCCCAGTATGTGATCTATCTTACAGCATGTGCCATGCGCACTTGAGAAGAATGTGAACTCCATAGCCTCAGGATGTAGAGTTCCAAATATATCTGTGAAATCCATCTGGTCCAATGTGTCGTTCCAGTCCATTGTGTCTTTGTTGATTTTCTGTCTAGTTGATCTGTCCATTGCTGTAAGTGGAGTATTAAAGTCCCCTGTTATTAGCACGTTCTTGTCTATTAGACTGTTTGTGTTTGTGATTAATTGTTTTATGAATTTAGGTGCTCCCATATTTCGTGTGTAGACATTTAATATTGTTAATTCTTCCTGATGAATGGACCCTTTAATTATTATATAATACCCTTCTTCATCCATTGTTACTGTCTTTAATAAAGTCCAGTTTGTCTGATATAAGTATAGCTACTTCAGCTTTTTTTTTTACTTCCAGTATCATGATATATATTTCTCTATCCCCTTACTTTCAATTGGAGGGTGTCCTCCTGTCTAAAATGAGTCTTGTAGGCAGCAGATAGATGGATTTTTTTTTTTTAATCCATTCTGCTACCTTATGTGTTTTGATTGGGGCATTTAGTCCATTTACATTCAGTGTTATTATTGAAATATATGGGTTTAGAGTCATTGTGTCGTTTGGGGGATTCATGCTTGTGGTGTGTCTCTAGCATCTTGTCTTCCTTGCAACATTTCCCTCGGAGAGTTCCCCTCAGGATTTCTTGTAGGGCTGGTTAGTGGTGACAAATTCTTTCAATTTTTGTCTCTTTGGAAAGACTTTTATCTTTCCTTCTATTCTTTTTTTTTTTAAATTTATTTCTAGGAAAGAGAGAGAGAGAGACAGCGTGGGCAGGGTAGGGTCAGAGAGAGAGGGAGTCACAGACTGAAACAGGCTCCAGGCTCTGAGCTGGCAGTCAGCACAGAGCCCGATGCGGGGCTCGAACCCACCAACCGCGAGATCATGACCTAAGCGAAAGTCGGACGCCCAACTGACTAAGCCACCCAGGTGCCCCTATCTTTCCTTCTATTCTGAATGATAGGCTTGCTAGATAGAGGATTCTTGGCTGCCTATTTTTTCTGTTCATCATATTGAACATCTCCTGCCATTCATTCTGGCCTGCCAAGTTTCAGTAGATAGGTCTGTCACCGCTCTGATAGGTTTCCCTTTGTATGTTAGGTCCTTTTTTTCCCTAGCTGCTTTCAAAATTCTCTCTTTGTCCTTTTATTTTGCCAGTTTCACTATGATATGTGGTGCAGAAGATCGATTCAAATTACGTCTGAGGGGACTCCTCTGTACCTCTTGAATGTCAATGTCTACTTCCCTCCCCACGTTGGGGAAGTTCTCTGCTATAATTTGTTCCAGGACTCCTTCAGCACCTTTCCCTGTCTCTTCCTTTTCTGAGTTTCCTATGATAAGGATATTGTTTCATTTGATTGTATCGCTGAGCTCTTGAACTTTTTTCTCATGTTCCTGGATCAATGTATCTCTTTTTTTCCCAGTTTCTTCTTTTTCTATAATTGTGTCTTCTAAATCACTTATTCTCCTTTCTGCCTCTTCAACTCGTGCATTGGAGGCCTCCAGTTATTCTGTATCTCATTTATCGCATTTTTAAATTGATCGCAACTATTTTTAAGCTCCATGGTGTTTGTAGCCATAGTTTCTTAGATGTCTGTCATGCTTTTTTCAAGCCCAGTGATTCATTTTATGATTATTGTTCTAAATTCTTGTTCAGTTATGTTGCTTTTATCTCTTTTGAGCAGTTCTTTAGCTGTCAATTCTTCTTGGAATTTCTTTGGAGGAGAGCTCTTTCGGTTCGTCATTTTGGTTAGCTTCTATCTCTTGTTAGTTTTAAAAGCTTGTTATGCTCTCTGCACCTATGAGCGCTGCTGCACCAACGAAGGCTCTTTGACTGTCCAGGGCCTCTCTGTTCAGAAAGTGTTCTTTGAATGATATCTCTTGGTCTCTCTTGTTGTGACCTTGGTTTTTTTATTTTGCTACTCATAATGGTATTTGTGACTCTCCATCACGTGTTCTTTGGCTTGTTACTTGAGGTAGGTGCAAGAAGCTTTTCTCAGCGGATTCTGTCTCCTTTTCCTCTCAAACTCTTGGATTCTGTAAGGGTTTCTATGGCTTCAGGCCTTCTCCATGTGAGATATGGGAGCGAGTGCAATGTATGGAGTTCCCTACTTCTCCGCCGTCTCCATAACAAACTTTTAAAACTTACAAGAGATGGAAGGCTAGCCAAAATTATGAAATGGAAAAACTCTCCCTAAAGAAATTCCAGGAAAAAATGACAGCTAAAGAACTGCTCAAAACAGATATAAGCAACATAACTGGACAAGAATTGAGAACAATAGTCATAAAATTAATCGCTTGGCTTGAAAAAGGCATGGAAAACATCAGAGAAGCTATTGCTTCAAAGGCTATAGAACTTAAAAATAGTTGTGATGAATTAAAAAATGCTATAAATGAGATGCATAATAAAATGGAGACATCCAGTGCACGGAATGAAAAGTCAGAGAGGAGAATAGGTGAATTAGAAGTCACAATTATAGAAAAAGGGAAGCTAGAAAAAGAGAGATAAACTGATCCAGAAACTTGAAAGGAGACTTGGAGAGCTAAGTGATACAATCAAACAGAACAATATCCGTACAATAGGAATTACAGAAGCAGAAGAGAGAGGAAAAGGCGCTGAAGGAGCCCTTGAAGAATTTATAGCAGAAAACCTCCCCAAACTGGGGAAGAAAACTGCCATTAGAATCGAAGAGGCACAGAGTACTGCCCTCAGACGTAATTTGGATCGATCTTCTGCACCACATATCGTACTGAAACTGGCAAAATATTAGGACACAGAGAGAATTATTTTTGGGATAAAAAGACCCTAACATACAAAGGGAAACCTATCAGAGTGGTGACAGATCTATCTACTGAAACTTAGCAGGCCAGAAAAGAATGGCAGTAAATACACAATATGATGAAAAGAAAAAAATATCCAGCCAGGAATTTCTATCTAGCAAGCCTGTCATTCAGACTAGAAGGAAAGATAAAAGTCCCGATAAACAAAAAATGAAAGAATTCATCACCACTAAACCAGCCCTACAAGAAATCCTGAGGGAAACTCTCTGAGGGAAATGTTGCAAGGAACACAAAGTACCAGAGACGCCACCACAAACATGAATTCTACAAAGAACACAATGACTCTAAACCCATAGTTTTCAATAATAGCACTGAATGTAAATAGACTAAATGCTGCAATCAAAAGACATAGGGTAGCAGAATGGATAAATAAACAAAATCCATCTATTTTCTGTCTACAAAAGACTCATTTCAGACCTGAAGACACCTTCAGATTGAAAGTAAGGGGATGGAGAAATATATATCATGCTTCTGGAAGTCGAAAGAAAGCTGGATTAGATATCCTTATATCAGGCAAACTGGAATTTAAAGCAACAGCATTTACAAGAGATGAAGAAGGGCATTATATAATAATTACAGGGTCTATCCATCAGAAGAGCTAACAATTATAAATGTCTATGTACCGAATACGGAGCATCCAAATACATAAAACAATTAATCACAAACAGATAAAATCTTATGGACAAAAATGTGCTATTAGAAAGGGAATTTAATATTCCATTTACAGCAATGGATAGATCAACTAGACAGAAAATCACTAAAGAAACAATAGACTTGAATGACACATTGCACAAGATGGATTTGACAGATATATTTAGAACTGTATATCCTGAGGCTATGGAATTCACTTTGTTCTCGAGTGTGTATGGCATATTGTCGAAGATATATTCCATATTGGGTCATAAAGCAGCTCTTCAGAAGTATACAAGAATTGTATACTATGCACACTTTCAGATCACAATGCTAAGAAACATGAAATCAATCATAGGAGAAAGTATGGAAAACCTCCAAAACCATGGAAGTTAAAGAACACCCTACTATAGAATGAATGGGCCAGTTATCCAATTAGAGACGAAATTTAAAAATACTGGAAACAAATGAAAATGAACATACAACAATCCAAACTCTTTGGGATGCGGCAAAGGCAGTCCTATGAGGAAAGTACATTGCAATCCAGATGTATTTCAAGAAAATTGAAAAAGCGTAAGTACAAAATCTAACAGCACACCTAAAGGAACTAGATGAAGAGCATCAAGAGCACAACAAACACAGCAGAAGAAGAGAAATAATAAAGAACTGGGCAGAAATAACAATTAGAATTCATAAACACAGATGAACAGATCAATGAAACAAAGAGTTGATTTTTTGAATAAATAAACAAAATTGACAAACCTCTAGCCAGGCTTCTCAAAAAGAAGAGAGAAGACCCAAATAGACATAATCATGAATGGAAATGGACTCATTACCACCAACTCCTCAGAAATACAAGCCATTATTAGAAAATACTATGAAAAATTATATGCCAACAAACTGGAGAACTTAGAAGAAATGGACATATTCCTAAATACACACTCACTACCAAGATTAACATGGGAAGAGATAGAAAATCTGAAGAGACCCATAACTAGTGAATACATTGAAACAGTTATCAAAAATCTCCCAACAAATTAGAGCCCTGGGCCAGATGGCTTCGCAGGGGAAATCTACAAGACATTTAAAACAGAGTTAATACTCATTCTTCTCAAGCTATTCCAAAAAACAGAAATTGAAGGAAAACTTCCAGATGCATTCTATGAAGCCGCCATCACTTTGATTCCCAAGCCAGACAGAGACCCAACAGAAAAAGAGAAGTACAGGCCAATATCCTTGACGAATACAGATGCAAAAATCCCTAACAAGATAATAGCAAATTGAATCCAACCGCACATAAAAAAAGACTTATCCAACATGATCCAATGGGATTCATTCCTGGGTTACAGGGCTGGTTCAATATTCACAAATCCGTGAATGTGATACATCACATTAACAAAAGAAAAGATACAAACCATATGATCCTGTTGATAAATGCAGAAAAAGCATTTGGCAAATTACAGCATCCTTTCTTTAAAGACCCTCGAGAAAGTTGGGGTAGAAGAAATCTACTTATACTTTCTAAAAGCCATTTATGAGAAGCCCACAGCTAATATAATCCTCAATGGGGAAAAACTGAGAGCTTTCCCCCTGAGATCAGGAACACGACAAGGATGTCCACTGTTGTTTAACATAGTGCTGGAAGTCCTGGAATGAGCAATCAGACAATAAAAGGAAATAAAAGGCATCAGAATGGGCAAAGGAGAATTGAAACTTTCACTTTTCACAGACGACATGATACTCTACATGAAAAACTCAACAGATTCAACCAGAAGCCGACTAGAACTGATACATGAGTTTGGCAATGTTGCATGGTACAAAATCAACGTACAGAAATCAGTTGCATTTTTATACACCAATAATGAAGCAACAGAAAGAGAAATCAAGAAACTGATCCCATGCACAATTGCACCAAAAAACCATAAAATACCTAGGAATAAACCTAACCAAAGATCTAAGAGATCTGTATGATGACAACTATAGAAAACTTATGAAGGAAATTGAAGAAGACACAAAGAAATGGAAAAACATTCCATGATCATGGATCGAAGAAAAATATTGTTAAAATATCATTACTAGCCAAAGAAATCTACACATTCATTGCAATCCCAATCAAAATTACAACACCATTCTTCTCAAAGCTAGAATAAACTGTCCTAAAATTTGTATGGAACCACAAAAAACCCAGAATAGCCAAAGTAATACTGAAGAAGAAAACCAAAACCAAAACAGGAGGCATTGCCATCCCACACTTTAGCTTCTACTACAAAGCTGTAATCACGAAGACAGTATGGTATTGGCACAAAAACCGACACATAGACCAGTGGACTACAATAGAGAACTCAGAATTGAACTCACAAATGCATGCCCAATTAATGTTTGACAATGTCAGAAAGAGTATCCAGTGGAAAAAAGACAGCCTCTTTAACAGATGGTGCTGAGAGAACTGGTCAGCAACTTGCAGAAGAATGAAACTAGATCATTTTCTCCACATAGAAACACCATATAGAAAATTAAACTCAAAATGGATAACGGACCTGCTTGTGAGCCAGGAAACCAAGAAAATCCTAGAAGAGATAGCAGGGCACAAGCTCCTTGATCGCAACTGCAGGAATTTCTTACTTGACACATCCCCCAAGGCAAGGCAATCAAGAGCAAAAATGAACTATTGGGATTTCAGAAGATAAAGAGCTTCTGCAAGGGAAAGGAAACAATCAATAAACTATTAAGCAACCGATGGAATGGGAAAAGATAGTGGCAAATGACATATCAGATAAAGGGCTAGTATCCAAAATCTATAAGGAACTCACCAAAATCCACACCTGAAATACAAATAATCCAGTGAATAAATGGGCAGAAGACATGAACAGACACTTCTCCAAAAGGACATCCAGATGGCCAACAGACATATGAAACGATGCTCAGCGTCTCTCATCATCAGGGAAACGATTTTTTTTCCTAAAATTCTGCTTTTATAAGCAGAATCTATATGGAACACATTATGGTGGGACTAGAACATAGAGTCATTTGGATAAAAATTAATTGGTCCTACAAAATTCATTAATTTTAAAATAAATACAGATAAACTAGAACTGGTATGTTGACTATATTTTTTAAACCGATCAAGCAATTAAAATGTTTTAATGTTTTCTTGAAAAAACGCTTAAGCAACAAACATTCTGTTAGTATATTTCTTTCTCTTTCCCTTAAACAGTTTATTGACAATTTGATTTCCATTAACTCCTAGTGCTGATCCCAAGTGCCCTCTTCCGTACCCATCACCCCCTTCTCATCCCCACCACCACCATCAGCCCTCAGTTTGTTCCTAGCATGCAAGAGTCTCTCATGGTTTGCCTCCCTCCCTCTCCCCACTATTTTTCCCCTTCTTCCCCCAATTTTCCCCTTTAAATTCCTCCTAATCCACCTATACGTGCAAACATATGGTATCTGTCCTTCTCTGCCTGACATTTTCGCTCAGCATAACACCCTCAAGGTCCATCCATGTTGCTACACATGGCCAGATTTCATTCTTTCTTATTGCCATGTAGTATTCCATTGTATAAATATACAACATCTTCTTGATCCATTCGTCAGTTGATGGACACTTAGGCTCTTTCCATGTTTTGGCTATTGTGGAGAGTGCTGCTATGAACATTGGGGTCTATGTGCACCAATGCATCAGCACTCTTGTATCCCTTGGGTAAATTCCTAGCAGTGCTATTGCTGGGTCATAAGGGAGATCTAGTGTTAATTTTTTGAGGAACCTCCACACTGTTTTGTTCAGAGGCTTCACCAGTTTACATTCCTAACAACAGTGTAGGAGGGTGCCAGTTTCTCCACATCCTCGCCATCATCTAGAGTCTCCTGATTTGCTCATTTTAGCCACTCTGATGGGCATGAGGTAGTATCTCAGTGTGGTTTTGATTTGTATTTCCGTGATGATGAGTGACGCTGAGCATCATTTAATGTGTCTGTTGGCCATCTGGATGTCCTTTTTGGAGAACTGTCTGTTCATGTCTTCTGACCATTTCTTCATTAGATTATTTTTTTTTCGGGTGTGGATTTTGGTGAGTTCCGTATAGATTTTGGATACTGGCCCTTTATCTGATATATCATTTGCCACTCTCTTTTCCCATTCCCCCTGTTGCCTAATAGTTTTATTGTTTGTTTCTTTTGCCGTGCAGAAGGTTTTTATCTTTTTTTAAAAAAATATTTTTATTTATTTCTAGGAGAGAGAGAGACAGCGCGAGCAGGGAAGGGTCAGAGAGAGAGGGAGACACAGACTCTGAAACAGGCTCCAGGCTCTGTGCTGGCAGTCAGCACAGAGCCCAACGCGGGGCTCGAACCCACAAACCGCGAGATCATGACCTGAGCGAAAGTCAGACGCTTAACCGACTAAGCCACCCAGGCGCCCCCAGAAGGTTTGTATCTTGATGAGGTCCCAGTAGTTCATTTTTGCTCTTGATTCCCTTGCCTTGGAGGATGTGTCTATTAAGAAATTGCTGCATTTGAGGTCAAGGAGGTTGTTTCCTGCTTTCTCCTCTAGGGTTTTGACGGTTTCCTGTCTCACATTCAGATTCTTTACCCATTTTGAGTTTAATTTTCTGTATGGTGTGAGAAATGATCTAGTTTCATTCTTCTGTAAGTTGCTGTCCAGTTCTTCCAGCACCATCTGTTAAAGAGGCTGTCGTTTTTCCATTGAATACTCTTTCTGACATTGTCAAACATTAATTGGGCATGCATTTGTGAGTTCAATTCTGAGTTCTCTATTGTAGTCCATTGGTCTATGTGTCGGTTTTTGTGCCAATACCATACTGTTTTGATGATTACAGCTTTGTAGAAGAGGCTAAATTCTGGGATTGTGATGCCTCTGTTGTGGTTTTCTTCTTCAATATTACTTTGGTTTTTCAGGGACTTTTGTGGTTCCATACAAATTTTAAGATAGTTTATTCTAGCTTTGAGAAGAATGCTGGTGCAATTTTGATTGGGATTTCCATGAATATGTAGATTGCTTTGGGGTGTAATGACATTTTGACAATATTTATTCTTCTGATCCATGAGCATGGAATATTTTTCCATTTTTTTGTGTCTTCTTCAATTTCCTTCATAAGTTTTCTATACTTTTCATCATACAGACCTCTTATATCCTTGGTTAGGTTTATTCCTAGGTACTTTATGTTTTTTGTGCAATTGTGAAAGGGATCAGTTTCTTGATTTCTCTTTCTGTTGTTTCTTTACTGGTGTATAAATATTCAACCAATTTCTGTACATTGATTTTGTAACCTGAAACTTTGCTGAACTCATGTGTCAGTTCCAGTAGGCTTCTGGTGGATTTTGTCGAGTTTTCCATGTAAAGTGTCATGTTATTGGTAAAAAGTGAAAGTTTGACTTCTTCTTTGCCAATTCTGATGCCTTTTATTTCCTTTTATTGTCTGATTGCTGATGCATAGACTTCCAACACTATGTTAAACAACAGTGGTGAGAGTGGACATCTCTGTCGTGTTCCTGAATTCAGGGGGAAGACTCTCAGTGTTTACCCATTAGGATGAGGTTAGCTGAGGGATTCCCATAGATAGCTTCTATGGTGTTTTTTCTTTTTAATTTAATGTTTTTTAAATTTATTTCTCAGAGAGAGAGAGAGAGAGAGTGAGCGAGCGAGCAGGGGACAGTCAGAGAGAGAGAAAGAGACACAAAGTCTGCAGCAGGCTTCTGGCTCTGAGCTATCTGTCAGCACAGAGCCGACACAGGGCTAGAAACCACAAACTGCTAGATCATGACCTGAGCTGAAGTCGGATGCTTAACCGACTGAGCCACCCAGGCGCCCCTATCCTATGTCTTTTGATTTGAACATTTAGTCCATTTACATTCAGTGTTATTATTGCAAAATATGGGTTTAGAGTTATTGTGTTCTTTGTAGGATTCATGTTTGTAGTGGTATCTCTCGTACCTTGTGTTTTTTGAAATCTTTCTCTCATAGAGTCCCCCTCAGGATTTCTTGTAGGGCTGGTTTACTGGTGACAAATTCTTTCAATTTTTGTTTATTTTGGAAGACTTTTATCTCTCCTTCTATTCTGAGTGACAGGTTTGCTGGATAGAGGATTCCTGGCTGCCTATTTTTTTCCTGTTCATCACATTGAAGATTTCCTGCCATTCTTTTCTGACCTGCCAGTAGATAGGTCTGTCACTACTCTGATAGGTCTCCATTTGTATGTCAGTGCCCTTTTATCCCTAGCTGCTTTCAGAATTCTCTCTTTGTCCTTATATTTTGCCAGTTTCACTATGATATGTCATGCAGAAATCAATTCAAGTTATGTCTGAGGAGAGTCCTCCGTACCTCTTGGATTTCAATGTCTGTTTCCTTCCCTTGATTGTGGAAGTTCTGTGCTATAATTTGTTCCAGGACTCCTTCAGCACCTTTCCCTCTCTTTTCCTCTTCTGGAATTCCTATGATACAGGTATTGTTCCCTTTGATGGTGTCACTCAGCTCTTGAACTCTCCTTTCGTGCTTCTGGGTCAGTTTATCTCTCTTTTTCTCGGCCTCCTCTTTTTCTATAATTACGTCTTCTAATTCACCTGTTCTCCTCTCTGCCTCTTCAATCCGTTCATTGGTATATCTCCGTTTTATTAGGCATGTTGTTTATAGCATTTTTTTAATTTATCACAACTATTTTTCAGCTCAACAGTCTTTGTAGCAATAGCTTCTCTGATGTCTTCCTTGCCTTTTTCAATCCCAGCATTTAATTTTATGACTATTGTTCTGAATTCTTTTTCAGTTATGTTGCTTATATTTGTTTTGAGCATTTATTTAGCTGTCATTTCTTCCTGGACTATCTTTAGAGGATAGTTCTTCGTTTCATCATTTTGGCTAGCTTTCTGTCTGTTGTAAGTTTTAAATGCTTGGTATGCACTCTGCACCTGCAAGTACTGATATATTAAAGAAGGCTCATTGACTGTCCAGTGCCTGTCCATTCAGGAAGTGTTCTTTGAATGGTGTCTCTTAGTCTCTCTTGTTGATACTTTGATTATTTCATTTCCCTACTCGTAGTGGTATTTGGGACTCTCCACCATTTGTATTTTTGCTTGTTTCTTGAGTAGCCCTGTCTCAATGTGGCCCTTTTATTTTTTTGTTGCAAAGAAGTTCTTCTGATGGTTTCCAGGTCTTTTTCAGAGTGAATCTTTCATATGTAGCTGTATAATTGGTATGTCCACAGGAGGAGGTGAATTCAGGATATTCCTATGCTGGTATCTTGGATGGCCACAGATCACTGATTGATCAACAAAGGATGTGAGCTGGGAACAACCAGACAGAAGGGTACAAAGGAGGAGGTCTGGGGGTAGGACGGGCAGGTTCCCTACCCTCTCCAGGCCTCCACTCTCCCCATGTCTCCACGTGCTCACTAACTGGAAGCTCCTCAAAACCCAAGCCTTATTTTCTTTATTAGTACAGTGGCGCTATTAACATCTATCAAGAACAACTGTTATGAAATTACAGAGATTCCCGGTACATTAAATTCAGAAATCAAATAGAATTTAAATGCCATTAGTATGGCCCCTCGACTCCATGGGAGCTTATTCACATGTGATACAAAGGAGTCTTCTAGGGGAATAGTTATTTTAAAGGATGGGAGAATCAAGAATAATGGTTCAGTGTTTAGAAGAAAGATTCTGAGTACCGGATGCCACTCACATAAACTTAGTCTACGAGAATTCATTCCTAAGTCTTACCAAAAGCGGACTTAGAGATTTCTCTAGAAACTTTGCCTGTCTTACATGAAACTAGTGAGATTACAGTCAGCTTTTCCTCATAAAAGAGATCATTTTAGTCTTTTTTTTTTTTTTTACTAAAAAAAGTAGAAAAAAGGAGCATCATACCTGGAAGGCAGAGAAATGAGGTAAGGTGACTTATGGCATGTAGTTATGAAAAATATATGTTACAAGATATAGGAGAACTTCTTGAAAACTTCGTAAGTGTTTTTAAGAGTCATTTCAGTTTACTAGAGTTCCCAATGAGGCAATATGGGAAGAACTAGGAAAAAATATTTGTAACTAGTTATTGTTAAAGTTTTCCCAGATGATTTTACAGTTAAAAATTCCATGCATATTGGCTGAAAGAATAATATGAACAATTCTTATGTACCCATCCTCAAGTTCTTTTGGTTTTTAATTTAAATTTTAGTTAACATAGAGTGCAATATTGTATTTTCGAGTAGAATTCACTGATTCATCACTTACATACAACACACATTGCTCATCACAAGTTCCCTCCTTAAAATAAGATGAAAACAGGGGTGCCCGGGTGGCTTAGTCGGTTGAGCGTCCGACTTTCGCTGAGGTCATGATCTCCCCATTCATGGGTTCGAGCCCCGCGTCGGGCTCTGTGCTGACTGCCAGCTCAGAGCCTGGAGCCTGTTTCAGTCTGTGACTCCCTCTCTCTCTGACCCTCCCCTGCTCACGTCTCTCTGTCTCTCTCTCCTAGAAATAAATAAAACATTTAAAAAATAAAAAATAAGATGAAAACAACCAGGGAAGCAAACCTTAAGAAACTCTGAGGATTGATGGAGGGGGCTTACATAGGGGGATGGGCTAAATTGATAATGGGCATTAAGGAGGGCACTTGGGATGAGCACTTGGTGTTATATGTAAGTGAAGAATCACTAAATTCTACTCTTAAAACTATTATTACACTATGTGTTAACCAACTTGGGTTTAAATTTAATTGATTAATTAATTAACTATTTGAAACACTAAAATAAATTCCCTTCTTAATACTCATCATCCACCTAGCCCATATCCCACCCACATCCCTCTGTCAACCCTCAGTTTATTCTCTAAAAGTTTCTTGTGTTTTATTTCCCTCTCTTTTTTTCCCACCCTTCCCATATCTTCATCTGTATTATTTTCTGAATTCTACATATGAGTTAAATCATACAGTATTTGTCTTTCTCTCATTGACCAATTTTACTTACCACGATGCATTCTAGCTTCATCCACATTGTGGATGGCAAGATTTCATTTTTGATGGCTGAGTAATATTCCATGATATACATACCACATCTTCTTTATCCATTAATCACTAAATGAGAATTTGGAATCTCTCCATCATTTGACTATTGTTGATAATTTTGGTATAAACATTGGGATGTACCCCTTTGAATCTGTATTTTTGTATCCCTTGGGTAAATATCTAATAGGAATATTGCTGAATAATTGGGTAGTTCTATTTATAGTTGTTTTGAGGAACCTTCTACTATTGTCCAGAGTGGCTGCATGAATTTTCATTCCCACCAACAGTGCAGGAGGGTCCCCCTTTTCTTACATCCTTGCCAACACCTGTTGTTTCTTGTGTTGTTAATTTTAGCCATTCTGACAGGTATCTTACGGTTTTGATCCGTATTTCCCTGTTGATGAGTGATGCTGAGTATCATTTCATGTGTCTGTTAACCATCTGAATGTTTCCTTTGGAAGTGTATATTCATATCTTCTACCCATTTATTAACTGGTTTGTTTTGTTTTTGGCTATTGAATTTGATAAGTTCTTTATAGATTTTGAAACTAACTCTTTACCAGATATGTAATTTGCAAATATCTTTACCCATTCCATAGGCTGCCTTTTAATTTTCGTGATTGTTATCTTCACTATGCAGAAGCTCTTTTATCTTGATGAAGTCTCAATAGTTCATGTTTTTTTTTTCCCTTGCTTTCAACGACATATTTAGTAAGGACTTGCTTTGGCTGAGGACAGAGGTGGTCTTCTGTGACCTGTGGTCTTCTCTAGGGAGTTTGATCATTTCCTATCTCTCATTTAGGTCTTTCACCCATTCTGTTTTTTTTTTCCCAACGTTTGTGTATTTTTTGAGAGAAAGAGGCAGAGTGTGAGTGGGAAAAAAGCAGAGATAAAGGGAGACACAGAATCTAAAGTAGGCTCCAGGCTCCGAGCCACCAGCACAGAGCCCGACACAGGGCTCAAACTCACAAGCCATGAGATCATGACCTGAGCCAAAGTCAGACGCCTAATGAACTGAGCCACACAGGCACCCCTCACCCATTCTGAATTTGTGTTTGTGTATGGTGTAATGACGTGGTGCAGTTTCATTCTTCTGTATGTTGCTGTCCAGTTTTCCCAGTACCATTTATTTAATAAACTGTCTTTTTCTTTTCCAATGTATATTCTTTCCTGTTTGTCAAAGATGAATTGACCATATAGTCATGGATCCATTTCTGAGTTTTATATTTTGTTCCCTTGATCTGTTTGTCTGTTTTGTGCCAGTACCATACTGTCTCGATGACTATAGCTTTATAATATAGCTTGAAATCCAGAATTGTGATGCCTCTAGTTTTGTTTCTATTTCAGGATTGCTTTGGCTGTTCGAGTTTTTTTCTGGTTCCATACAAATTTTTAGGATTGTCTCTTTTACCTCTGCAAAACAATGCTGGTGGTATTTAGTTAAGGATTTTGAGTAAATGTGTAGATTGCTTTGGGAAGTATAATCATTTAATCAATGTTTGTTCTTCCAATCAATGAGCATGGAATGTTTTTCCATTTCTTTGTGTTTTGCTCAGTTACTTTCATAAGAGTTCTATGGTTTTCAAAGTGCCGATCTTTTACCTCATTACTTAGGTTTATTCCTAGGTATCTTATGGTTTTTGGTGCAATTGCAAATGGGCTCCATTCTTTGCTTTCTTTTTCTGCTCCTTCATTGTTGGTGTATAGAAATACAACAAATTTCTGCATGTTGAATTTATATCCTTCAACTGAGCCGAATTCATGTATTAGTTCTAGCAATTTTTTTGTGGAATCCTTTGGGTTTTCTACATAGAGTATCATGCCATCTGAGAATAGAGAATGTTTGACTTCTTCCTTGCCAATTTGTATGCTCTTTATTTCTTTATGTTGTCTGATTGCTGAGGCTAAGTTTTCCATAGTATGTTAAATAGTAATGATGAGTGAGAGTGGACATCCATGCCTCATTCCTAACCTAAGGGGAAAAGCTCTAGTTTTTCCCTATTAAGAATAATATTTCCTGTGAGTCTTTCATATATGGCCTTTATGATGTTAATGTATGTTCCTTCTATCTCTACTTCCTTGAAGGGTTTTATCAAGAATGGATGCTGTATTTTGTGAAATGCTTCTCATGCATCTATTTACAGGATCATATGGTTCTTATGGTTCTTTCTTTTATTAACGTGGTGTATCACTTTATTTCCAAATATTAAAACAGACCTGCAGCTCAGGAATAAATCTCACTTGATCGTGGTGAATAATTCTTTTAATGTTCTGTTGAATTTGATAGGCTAGTATCGTGTTGAGAATTTTTGCTTCCAAGCTCATCAGAGATATTGGCCTGTAATTTTCCTTATTAGTGAGGTCTTTGTTTTGTTTTGAAAGCAAAGTAATGATGGCTTCAGAGAATGACCTTGGAAACTTTCATTCTATTTCTTTCTTTCTTTCTTTCTTTCTTTCTTTCTTTCTTTCTTTCTTTCTTTCTTTCTTTCTTTCTTTCTTTCTTTCTTTCTTTCTTTCTTTCTTTCTTTCTTTCTTTCTTTCTTTCTTTCTTTCTTTCTTTCTTTCTTTCTTTCTTTCTTTCTTTCTTTCTTTCTTTCTTTCTTTCTTTCTGGAACAGTTTGAGAATAATAGGTATTAACTCTTTTTTAAATGTCAGGTAGAACTCCCCTGGGAAGTCATCTGGCTCAGGACTCTTGATTGTTGGGAGATTATTTTTAAATTAAATTTACTTATTTATTTTGAGAGAGAGAGAGAGAGAGAGAGAGAGAGAGAGAATGAATGTGTTGGAGAGGAGTAGATGGAGAGGAAGAGAGACATCTCTAGCAGCAAGTCCTCCAACGTCATTGTCCTGTTGTTAGCACAGATAATAGACGTGTACTTCGTCTCCTCCGTGCTGCTGATTCGAATGAGCATGCCTCTAGAGTATCGTACCATCATCATCGAGGTCCTGGGGGAGCTCCAGTTCAACTTCTATCACCGTTGGTTCGATGTGATCTTCCTGGTCAGTGCCCTCTCCAGCATCCTGTTCCTCTATTTGGCTCACAAACAGGCGCCAGAGAAGCCTATGACACCCTGAACTCCTGCCTCTCACAGGCTGCGACAGGCCAGTCAGAACTTGAGTAGAAGAGGGAAAATGGAGGGGAGCAGGGCTTAACATTTTTTAAACAACCAAAACACTGAGGTAGCAGATTCTACCTCCAGCTTCTGCCTTCCTCCTCAGACAATACTTTGACTGTGTAGCATTAATTAGCTAGAATGCGAGAACGTGAAATAAACTCAGGCCAGCACTCCGCAGAGAGCATCCCATGTGGGTTTGAGGCTGACGCGGCAATGGCGGAAGACGGTGAGAAAGAGCCAAGAAACTAGTTTGGGAAGAACACACGGGAACTCTAGGGCAAGGAGAAGTCCGAGGTGGCTGGGCCACGGACACAAGATTTCTGTCAAGGCTCACGTGGAGGAGGTGATGGCTTCCCCTTAAGACTGACAATCATTAAAATCAGACTGTAACCCTTAAAGAGAGAGAGAGAGAGAGAGAGAGATTCCAAGCAGGCTCCACACTGTCACAACAGAGCCTAAATGGAGGTTGAAACCCATGAATGATGAGATCATGACATGAGCTGAAATCAACAGACGCTAGGGGCATCTGGGTGGCTCAGTCAGTCAAGCATGCAACTTCGGCTCAGGTCATGATCTCGCAGTCTGTGAGTTTGAGTACCGTGTTAGACTCTCTGCTGACAGCTCAGACCCTGGACCCTGCTTCAGATTCTGTATCTCCCTTTCTCTGCCCCTCCCCTGCTCATGTTCTGCCTCTCTCTCTCTCTCTCTCTCAAAAATAAATATTAAATTTTTTTTAAAGAGTCAGACATTAACAGACTGAACCACTCAGGTGCCCTTATTTGTTGGGAGATTTTTTTAATTACTGATTCAATTTCTTTGCCTGGTATGAGTATGTTTAAATTTCTTCCTATTTGAATTTCTGGTTTGTTTCTAGAAATCCGTTCATTTCTTCCAGATTGTCAGGTTTTCACAGTATTCTTTTACAACTATTTGTATTTCTGTGATGCTAGTTGTGATTTCTCTTCTTTCATTTTCTATTTTATCTATTTGGGTCATTGCTCCTTTTTTTTTTATAAGTATGGCTAGGGGTTTATCAATTTTAGTAATGCTTTCAAAGAACCTGTTTCATTAATCTGTTCTACTGATTTCTTTGTTGCTGTTGTTGTTTCTATATCATTTATGCTCTAATCATTATTGTTTCCCTTTTGGTGACTTCAGGCTTTATTTATCGTTCTTTTTCTAGCTCTGTTAGGTATAAGTTTAGGTTGTGTATTTGGGACCTTTCTTGCTTATAGAGATAGGCCTGACTTGCAATAAACTTTCCCCTTTGGACTGACTTTGATGCATTCCAAAGGTTTTGGACTGTTGAGTTTTCATTTTCATTGGCTTCCATGTATTTTTAAAAATTTCCTGGTTAACCCATTCAGTCTTTAGTACAATGTTTTTTAACCTCCATGCATTTGAAGGCTTTCCAAATTTTTCTTGTGGTTGAATGTAAGTTTCATACCATTGTTATCTGAAAAGAGGCATGGAATGATCTTGATCTTTTGTATTTCTTAAGGGCTGTTTTGTGACCCAATGTGATCTATTCTGGAGAATGTTTCATGTGCACTTGAGAAGAATGTGCTTTAAGATGAAATGCTCTGAATATATCCTTAATCTACAAGGGAATACAGATCAGGCTTGCAGCAGATCTGTCCACAGAAACATTGCAGGCCAGAAAAGAGTGGCAGGAAATATTCAACATGCTGAATGAGAAAAATATGCGTCCAAGAAGTCTTTATCCAGCAAGACTGTCATTCAGAATAGAAGGAGAGATAAAGACATCCCCAGACAAACAGAAACTAAAAGGATTCATGACCACTAATGCAGCCCAGCAAGAAATTTGAAGGGGAACCCTATGAGTGGAGAAAAAAACAAACAAATAAACAAACAAGCAAGAAAACAACAGACCGAATCCAACAAAGAACAGAAAGGACCAGAGAACATCACTGGAAATACCAACACTGCAGGCAACACAATAGTAGTAAATCAATATCTTTCAATACTCACTCTGAATGTAAATGGACTCAGTGCTCCAATCAAAACACATAGAGTAACAGAATGGAGGGGGGGAAAACAACAAAATCCATCTATTTGCTGCCTACAAGACTCATTTTATTTTATTTTTATTTATTTTTTTTATGTTGAGCTCCTTTTTTTTTTAACAAAAGTTTATTGTCAAATTAGTTTCCAAGTAACACCCTGTGCTCTTCCCCACAAGTGCCCTCCTCCATGCCCATCACCCCTCCCCCACATCCATCAGTCCTCAGTTTTTGTCAGTATTCAAAAGTCTCTCTCCCCTTTCCCCCACCATTTCCCCTTCTTATCCCCCTTGTTCCTCAGTTAAGTTCTCCTAATCCTCCTATATGTGCAAACATATGGAATTTGTTTTTCTCTGCCTGACTTATTTCTTTTTTTAAGAGTTCTTTTTTTTTTTTTTAAATGTTTTATTTATTTCTAGGAGAGAGAGAGACAGACAGACAGCGTGAGCAGGGGAGGGTCAGAGAGAGAGGAAATCACAGAATGAAACAGGCTCCAGGCTCTGAGCTGGCAGTCAGCACAGAGCCCGACGCGGGGCTTGAACCCACGAACCGCGAGATCATGACCTAAGCGAAAATCGGTCGCTTAACCGACTAAGCCACCCAGGTGCCCCTCTGCCTGACTTATTTCGCTCAGCATAACACCCTCAAGGTCCATCCATGTTGCTACACATGGCCAGATTTCATTGTTTCTCATTGCTATGTAGTATTCCATCGTATAGATAAACCACATCTTTTTGAGCCATTCGTCCGATGATGGACACTTAGTCTCTTTCCATGTTTTGGCTATTGTGGAGAGTGCTGCTATGAACATTGGGGTCCGTGTGCTCTTATGCATCAGCATTTCTGTATCCCTTGGGTAAATTCCTAGCAATGCTATTGTTGGGTCATAGGGGAGTTCTATTGTTAGTTTCCTGAGGAATCTCCACACTGTTTTACAGAGGGGCTGCACCAGTTTACATTCCCACCAACAGTGTAGGAGGGTGCCCGTTTCTCCACATCCTCGCCAGCATCTAGAGTTCTCTGACTTGCTCATTTTAGCCACTCTGACTGGCGTGAGGTGGTATCTCAGTGTGGTTTTGATTTGTATTTCCCTGATGAGGAGCGATGCTGAGCATCGTTTCATGTGTCTGTTGGCCATCTGGATGTCCTCTTTGGAGAAGTGTCTGTTCATCTCTTCTGCCCATTTCTTCACTGGGTTGTTTGTTTTTCGGGCGTGTAGTTTGGTGAGTTCCTTACAGATTTTGGATATTAATCCTTTATCTGATATGTCATTTGCAACTATCCTTTCCAATTCTGTTGGTTGCCAATTAGTTTTGTGGGTTGTTTCCTTTGCTGTGCAGAAGCTTTTAATTTTGATGAGGTCCCAATCGTTTATTTTTGCTCTTGATTCCCTTGCTTTTGGGAATGTGTCAAGCAAGAAGTTGCTGCGGTGGAGGTCAAGGAGGTTGTTTCCTGCTTTCTCCTCTAGGGTGTTGATAGTTTCCTGTCTCACGTTGAGGTCCTTTATCCATTTTGAGTTTATTTTTGTGCATGGTGTGAGAAAATGATCTAGTTTCATTCTTCTGCATGTTGCTGTCCAGTTCTCCCAACACCATCTGTTAAAAAGGCTGTCTTTTTTCCATTGGATATTCTTTTCTGCTTTCTCAAAGATTAGTTGGCTGTACACTTTTGGGTCCACTTCTGAGTTCTCAATTCTGTTCCATTGGTCTATGTGTCTGTTTTTGTGCCAATACCATACTGTCTTGATGATGACAGCTTTGTAGGAGAGGCTAAAGTCTGGAATGGTGATACCTCCCGTTTTGGCTTTATTTTTCAGGATTACTTTGGCTATTCGTGGTCTTTTGTGGTTCCATACATATTTTAGGATAGTTTTTTCTAGTTTTGAGAAGTATGCTGGTGCGATTTTGACTGGAATTGCATTGACTGTGAAGATATCTTTGGGTAGTAATGACATCTAAACTATATTTATTCTTCCTCTCCATGACCATGGAACATTTTTCCATTTCTTTGTATCTTCTTCAATTTCCTTCATAAGTTTTCTATCATTTTCATCATACAGATCTCCTGTATCCTTGGTGAGGTTTATTCCGAGGTATTTTATGGTTTTTTGTGCAATTGTGAATGGGATCAGTTTCTTGATTTCTCTTTCTGTTGCTTCATTGTTGGTGTATAAAAATGCAACCAATTTCTGTACGTTGATTTTGTACCCTGCAACTTCGCTGAATTCTTGGATCAGTTCTAGTAGACTTCTGGTGGAGTCTGTTGCATTTTCTATGTAGAGTATCATGTCATCTGCGAACAGTGAAAGTTTGACTTCCTCTTTGCCAATTCTAATGCCTTTGATTTCCTTTTGGTGTCTGATGGCTGATGCTAGGACTTCCAGCACTATGTTAAACATCAGTGGTGAGAGTGGACATCCCTGTCGTGTTCCTGATCTCAGGGGGAAAGCTCTGAGTTTTTCCCCGTTGAGGATGATGTTAGCTGAAGGCTTCTCATAGATGGCTTTGATGATGTTGAAGTAGGTTCCTTCTATCCCAACGTTCTCTAGAGTCTTTATTAAGAAAGGAAGCTATATTTTGTCAAATGCTTTTTTCTGCATCTATTGACAGGATCATATGGTTTTTATCTTTTCTTTTATTGATGTGATGTATCCCATTGATTGATTTGTGAATGTAGAACCAGCTCTGTAACCCAGGAATGAATCCCACTTGATCTTGGTGGATGATTCTTTTTATGTGCTGTTGGATTCGATTTGCAAGGATCTTGTTGAAGATTTTTGCATCCGTCATCAAGGATATTGGCCTGTAGTTCTCTTTTTTTGCTGGATCTCTGTCTGTCTTGGGAATCAGAGTGATGCTGGCTTCATAAAATGAATAGGGGAGTTTTCCTTCGATTTCTATTTTTTGGAATAGCTTGAGAAGAATTGGGATTAATTCTGTTTTAAATGTCTGGTAGAATTCCCCAGGGAAGCCATCAGGTCCAGGGCTCTTATTTGTTGGGAGATTTTTGATCACTGATTTGATTTCTTCACTCGTTATGGGTCTGTTCAGGTTTTCTATTTCTTCCCGTGTGAGTTATGGTAGTGAGTGTTTTTTTTTTTATTTATTTCTATAAGAGAGAGAGAGAGACAGCGTGAGCAGGGGAGGGCCAGAGAGAGAGGGAGTCACAGACTGAAACAGGCTCCAGGCTCTGAGCTGGCAGTCAGCACAGAGCCCGACGCGGGGCTCGAACCCACGAACCGCGAGATCATGACCTAGCGAAAGTCGGACGCTTAACCGACTAAGCCACCCAGGCGCCCCATAGTGAGTGTGTGTTTAGGAATTTGTCCATTTCTTCTAAGTTGTCCAATTTTTGGCATATAATTTTTCATAATATTCCCTGACAATTGCTTGTATTTCTGAGGGGTTGGTTGTAATAAGTCCATTTTCATTCATAATTTTGTCTATTTGGGTGCTCTCTCTTTTCTTTTTGATAAGTCTGGCTAGAGGCTTGTCAGTTTTGTTCATTTTTTCAAAAAACCAACTCTTGGTTTCATGGATCTGTTCAATTGTTTCTTTGGTCTCTATGTTGTTTATTTCTGCTCTAATTTTTACTATTTCTCTTCTTCTACTGGATTTAGGACGTTCTTGTTGCTCTGCCTCTAGTTCCTTTAGGTGAGCTGTTAGATTTTGGACTTGCACTTTTTCTAATCTCTTGAAATAGGCCTGGAGGGCAATGTACTTTCCTCTTAGGACTGCCTTTGCCGCATCCCATAGAATTTGAATTGTTGTGTTTTCATTTTGATTTGTTTCCATATATTTTTTAATTTCATCTCTAATTGCCTGGTTGACCCATTCATTCTTTAGATGGGTGTTCTTTAACCTCTATGTTTTTGGAGGTTTTCCAGACTTCTTCCTGTAATTGATTTCAAGTTTCAAATCATTGTGATCTGACAGTGTGCATGGCATGATCTCTATTCTTTTATATTTATTGAGGGATGCTTTATGTCCCAGTATGGGATCTATCTTGGAGAAAGTGCCATGCGCACTTGAGAAGAAAGTAAATTCCCTGGCCTCAGGATGTAAAGTTCTAAATATATCCGTCAGATCCATCTTGTCCAATGTGTCTTTCAAGTCCATTATTTCTTTAGTGATTTTCTATCTGGTTGACCTATCCATTGCTGTAAGCGGAGTATTGAAGTCCCCTGCTATTAGCACATTCTTATCTATAAGCTTGTTTCTGTTTGTGATTAATTGTTTTATATATTTAGGTGCTCCCATATTCGGTGCGTAGACATTTATGATTGTTAGTTCTTCATGATGGATGGATCCTGTAATTATTATGTAGTTCCCTTCTTCATCTCTTGTTTTTGTCTTTAATTTAAAGTCCAGTTTGTCTGATATAAGTATCGCTACTCTGGCTTTCTTTTGATTTACTGTAGCATGATAGATATTTCTCCATCCCCTTACTTTTAATCTGTAGGTATCTTCCAGTCTAAAATGATTTTCTTGTAGACAGCATATAGATGGATTTTGTTTTTTTATCCATTCTGCTACCCTATGTCTTTTGATGGGAGCATTCAGCCCATTTACATTCAGTGTTATTATTGTAATATGTGGGTATAGAGTCTTTGTATCTCATGTAGGGTTCATGTTTGTGGTGGTGACTCTGTTATCTTTGTTCTTTGCAACCTTTCCTTCAGAGCCTCCCCCTCAGGATTTCTTGTAGCGCTGGCTTAGTGGTGACAAATTGTCTCCATTTCTGTTTATTTGGAAAGGTTTTTATCTCTCCTTAGCCTGCCAAGTTTCAGTAGATAGGTCTGTCACCACTCTGATAGGTTTCCCTTTGTTTGTTAGGGCCCTTTTCTCCCTAGCTGCTTTCAAAATTCTCTCTTTGTCCTTATATTTTGCCATTTTTACTATGATATGCCGTGCAGAAGATCGATTCAAGTTACGTCTGAGGGGAGTCCTCTGAGCCTCTTGTATTTCCACATTTACTTCCTTCCCCAGGTCGGGGAAGCTCTCTGCTATAATTTGTTCCAGGACTCCTTCAGCACCTTTCCCTCTCTCTTCCTCTTCTGGGATTCCTATGATATGGATATTGTTGCGTTTGACTGTGTCGCTGAGCTCTCGAATTCTTCTTTCCTGTTCTTGGATCAGTTTGTCTCTTTTTTTTTGTCAGCTTCTTGTTTTTCTATAATGGTGTCTTCTAAATCACTTATTCTCCTTTCTGCTTCTTCAAGCCGTGCATTGGAGGCCTCTAATTTATTATGTATCTCATTTATCGCATTTTTTAATTCTTCATGCCTATTTTTATTTTCCATTCTGTCTGTAGCCATAGTTTCTTTGATGTCCCCTATATTGTTTTCAAGCCCTGCTATTAATTTTACCATTATTATTCTAAAATCTTGTTCAGTGATGCTGCTGATATCTGTTTTGAGCAGTTCATTAGCTGTCATTTCTTCTTGGAGTTTCTTTGAAAGTGAGCTCTTTCCTTTCGTCATTTTAGTTACCTTTCCAGCTCTTGTTCGTTTTAGAGACCTGTTAATGCTCTCTGTATCTATGAGCGCTGCTATATCCAAGAAGACTCTTTGACTGTCCAGGGCCTATCCTTTCAGAGAGTGTTCTTTGAATGGTAACTCTTGGTCTCTCTCGTTGGGACCTTGGTTATTTTATTTTCCTACTTGTAGTCTTATTTGGGACTCTCAACCTTGTGTACCCTGGCTTGTTTCTTGAGGTAGCCATGGAAAAGAAAACAGACAGACAAACACACAAGGAGCAGGAGCACACAAACGCACAGGCTAATTCAACTAGCATGCAAAGCGAGTGGGAAAACGAGAAAGTTAAGAGAAAAGACGGAGGAGGGAGGGCGAATAATAGGGAGTATAAAATACATAAAAGGGTCAAAAAGGAGACTATAAAAGGAAAAAAGAAGAAAACTGATGGACAAAAAACGATTTAAAGCATATAACCGGATTTCCCAGCTACAGTGAAATAGCCGTGTGTATGCGGTGCTGGTTGAAGAGCATACAGAAAGAGAGAGAAGACAGGGCGGGACTGAGGCAAAATTGGAAATAGAATTAACAGGCAGAAGGGATATGAAGCTTTGTTCAAAGAGGTAAAGGGTAGAATATGGTTGGATAGGTGAGACAAGGATGCTGGTATTATCCAGAGAAACTATATAGTCTAATTACTCCTGAATCAAAGAGATGAAGATGTCGGTAGGTGTAGAATTTACATCTACAGAATGGACTCGTTGTGATTGTTTAAGCAAGCCAGCGACTAGAGTTAATCAGGTCAGTGTTGTGGGGAAAAAAGAGAGAAAGTAGAAGAAGAAGAAAAAAAGAAGAGGAAAAAAAAAGGGAGGAGGGTACCTCTCAGGCAGGGATGGGCGTGGCGTGATCCACTGCCTCAGGCGGGAGTTCTGCCTTGGCGGTTGTGGGGAGGAGAGTGGCAGTGCTCCAGTCCCTTCTTGAACCAAGCGCTGCACCTCGCTTTTTCGGGCGTGTAAACTCCCCGTACCGGGAGCGCAGCCAAAGTTGGTTGGATTCTTCAACTCAGGCCAGTTCCAATCTCCAAATCCCAGTCCGCACGCCCCGCTGAAATTGCCTTAGACACAGCTTCCCAGGCAACCCCCTCAGGGCATTTCCAGGCCCCCAGCAGAGCTCTGGGGGTGGAGTCAGAATCGCTGCTTCCTTCTCTGGGTCAGGCTGTCGAGCATGGGCGGGGGCTTGCCTGCCGGGGCGCTGAGACTGAGCCCGCTGGAGTGAGGAAAACCAGGTCCTTCTATGGCTCGTCACCCGAAACACGAACTCACAGGCAAATTTCCCAGTTTTTAGCTCTTTGCCTTCCCTCTGGAGCCCTAGCCAGCCAGGAGCGCGGACGCCCGGTGTCCGCCCGGCTCTTTCAGGGGCCCAAGCCCCCCGGGAGGACAATGGCAGCAGGCGCGCCACTGCTCTTAAGTCCAGCCACCAGGAGCAGCACAAAGAAGCAGTCTGCGCTCAGCACCCCAGGACCAGTTGGCGCGAGGGGACCTGGCGTGCTGGTTTGGCAAGTACGGTCTTTCTCTGCCCCAAGCAGAGGTTTTTCCCCCAGAGCGGAGGTTTTTTTTTGTTTCGGACTTTCTCATTTTCCCCTCTCATTCCCCGTAGAGGGTAGAGGGGGATCGCCTCCGACCCTGGAGTCTCCGATCCCGGCCCGATTTTATCTTCCCCAGTTCGCACTCACGTTAGAAGGCTTTCTCAGTGGATTCTGTGTCCTTTTTCTCCCAATCTCTCAGGTTTTGGAAGGTTTCCAATGGCTTCAGATCTTTTCTGTTTGATTTATGGGCGCAAGTGTAAGTACGGAGCTCCTTACTTCTCCGCCATCTTGCCCCCTCCCCCTATCTACGAGACTCATTTTAGACCTGAGGACACCTGCAGGTTGAAAATGAGGGGATGGGGAAACATCTGTCATGCTAATGGAGATCAAAAGAAAGCTGGGGTAGCCATACTTATATCAGACAAACTAGGCTTTAAAACAGAGACTCTAACAATAGACGTAGAAGGGCATTATATCATAATTAAGGAGTCTATCCATCAAGAAGAGGTAACAATTATAAATATTTATGCCCTCAACTGGAAACACCCAAATATATAAATCAATTAATAACAAACATAAAGAGCCTCATTGGTAATATTACAGTAATAGTAGAGGATGTTAAAACTCAACTTAAATTAATGGACAGATCATCTAAGCAGAAAATCAACAATGAGACAATGGTTTTGAATGACACACTGGACTGGATAGCTACAAGCTACCTAGAAAAAAGATAAAAAAAGAAAAGCAAAGAGGAAAAAATAGTTTAGATCAAGTTAAAATATTTAAATAGTTTTTAAAATTTAAAATTAATCACTCTTTCTGTATCTAAAAAACAAAGAAACAAAAGATACAAAAACAAAAACCAGAAGAAACAAATAAAAATCCAAAAGACACTAGATCTTTTTTCCCCCAGTGCCAAAGATTTGCAGTAGTACTCTATGATCAGTAGTGTTGGTGTGAGAGAGGAGTTTGTGCTGGTCTTAGGGAATGGGGCCTGCTGCTCTGATCCTCACGTGCATTTGCCCTAGTGGAAATGTGCCTACAGCGGTTTGTCGGAAGGGTTTGGTGCAGCAGGTCCATTCTCCATCTGGTGGTGCTGTTTAGCTCACTGAGGTTGATCAAGCTGTTGGGTATGGTAGAAAATGGCTTTGCCCTTTCATTCATCTCAGGAGCAGGGAATCCACATCACCCCTCCTCAGTAAGCTCTCATATATGTGCAAACATTGACGTCACCTGTGTCCCTGGTTTCCATCCTGATTTCACCTTGTCTGTGTCCAAACTGTCTGCCTGCCAAACAGTGTAGCCCTCCTGTGTTTTATCTCAGGCTGTGTTTCAAAACCCCACATTTTAGAGACCTCACTGATTAGGACCCGCACTGGTCTTCTGGGAGAGTGTTTCCCTGCATTGTGGATTTTGCATGCTGGTTACAGAAGACAGCTTGTGGCGGTGTCCTTGCTCAGAGTTCATGGTAAATTGCAACACATAACCAGTTCCAGGGATTGCTAACCTCAGCTGGAGTTTTTGTTCCTATACTGGTGAACTGGACAGCTTGATGGTACCTGCAGAGTCCTTTGCCTACAGAGTGGCTAGGTTACCTCTACCAAATGCACTCAAAGCAGGGGAACCACTTCTTCCCATATGTCCCTGGGGATCCTCAGGCTACCCGCTGCTGGCGCTCAGCTCTGCTTTCCCATCAAAGCACTGCTAAGTGCCCCAGGCACAAACCTGGCAATGTTGCAGATCTCTGAAACTTTGGAATCTGTGCTCCATTCTTTATTGAAAATTGGTGGTATTGTCTGTTGTTTCCGAATTCTGAGTCCCCTGAGACCTCCAAGGAGCCAGTCACTGATGCAAGTACATAAGGGTCTTTATTACAAGCTCGAGCAGGGGCTCACCCATCTACTGGAGCAGCGGCAGCAAGGAGAAGCCTCCAACAATGGCGAGCAGGGTTTTTATGGGGTAAGGGACGGGGGTGTTACAGTGCACACGTTGTACATTTTGCATCATCACGTAAGCACCAATCATAATTGTACAACACCCATGGTTATAGTTTTGACCATTCACTATCCGTGAGGCGACCGTTACATTTGGAGGGACCTAATCATGACCTTTGAGAATCTTTTGAAAATGACCAATTATAAGGTGAGCTCAAAGGGCCTACGTGGGGTTTAGGCAAGCAGTGAGTGATTGGCTAGTTTGTGCAGAGTAACTACCTGCAGTTCCAGGCCCTGACTCAGACCACAGGAATGTTACACGTTTCTTTTGATTGGCTGATCCGAGTGTGGTCCTGAGGGTGGCTTCAGCTGAAGCTTTTCCTGGAACCAGGCTACGAGCAGCCCGAGGATGCTCTTAATGGAGGACTTAATTTCAGGCTCTTCATTGTCATCCTCTCCTTTTTCCCCGTCAAAGGTTTTGGGGAGTAGTTTTCTTGTGGAATTACCTGAATGTGTTTTTGCTCTCCCCCCCCCCCCACGGGCTGTTTCTCTCTCCTCTGTCGCTCTTTCTACTCCCACCATGGTTACTGCTTCCTCCCCTGGGGAGTACCCATGACTCTTTTCTTCCACTTTTTTTCCTCTTTTTTAAAAAAATTTAATTTATTTTTGAGAGAGTGAGCAGAAGAGGGTGAGAGAGAGAGGGAGACACAAAATCCGAGACAGGTTCCAGGCTCTCAGCTAGCTGTCAGCACAGAGCCTGATGTGGGGCTCGAACCCATGAACCGTGAGATCATGACCTGAGCTGAAGTCGGACGCTCAACTGACTGAGCCACCCGCCGCCCCTTCCACAAACTCTTAAACACAGTTCTTACCTTTCACGGGTCGTTTTTCTGGCTTATAGACATGAAGCTTGGTTCTCTAAGACTGCCAGTCAATCTCTTGGTGTTCAGAATGATTTAATATTTATCTAGCTGTGCTTGAGGGAGGAGGCACCCTGCATCGGGTCACCCTTCTCCTCCATCATCTTACCTTCAACCCCCCATCTTCCAATTTTAACATGACCACTTTATAGCCCCTTCACTCTCTCAAATTTTCACTGGGATATTTTAATTTTTTTTATATAGTTTATTTTTGAGACAGAGACAGAGCATGAGTGGGGGAGGGACAGAGAGAGAGGAAGACACAGAATCTGAAACAGACTCCAGGCTCTGAGCTGTCAGCACAGAGCCTGATGCGGGGCTTGAACCCATGAACCATGAGATCTGACCTGAGCTGAAGTCGGAGGCTTAACCAACTGAGCCACCCAGGCGCCCCATTCACTGGGATATTTTAAAACAAATCCCAAACATCATTTTATGTCATGGTAAAATCCTTCCTATGTATATTTAAAATATAAGAATTCTGTTTTCCAACATTACAACAGTATAATTATCACAACTTAAGTTAACAGTTCTTGGGGCACCTGGGTGGTTCAGTCGGTTGGGCATCTGACTTTGGCTCAGATCATGATCTCATGGTTTGTGAGTTCAAGCCCAGTGTCGGGTTCTGTGCTGACAGCTCAAAGCCTGGACCCTGCTTCGGATTCTGTCTCATTCTCTCTCTACCCCTCCCCCACTTGTGCTTGCCCTCTCTCTCTCTCTCTCTCTCTCTCTCTCTCTCTCTCAAAAATAAATAAATGTAAAAAATTTCAAAAGAAGCTAGTAGTTCTTTAATGTCATTAAATACTCAATTAGTGCTCAAAGTTCCCTATTTTTTTCTCATATTTTACAGTTAGTTTCTGAATTGGGATCCAAACCAAGATCCAGAGATTACATTTCCTTGATTTAATGTTAATTCTCTTTTAACATTTTGGGGAAGATCAAATGACACAATGGATGATAAAGTGCTTTTGTGAAGTTTCCACACCTTATAGAAGAAGAATATAAGGCTTAAGAGAGATTACAGACCTGACCAAGGTCACAAAACCAATAACTTGAGGACACAAGGTAAACTCAGATGACTCTAACTGTAGACTACGCTTCTCCTCTACTTATGCTTACTTAACATATGCAATTTTGAGCACCCATATGACTTCTAGGTGGCAGCTCTCACTTTTCTTCATTGAGGGAATAGGAAAGGTGACAAGGGATCACGTGTATGGTGATCAGGAACTGACTGAACAGTGCTAAATGCCCAGATAAAGGTAGAGACTATGAATGCTAAGCAGGTCCAGACTACGCAGGGTTAGAGCATGTTCCCTGCAGTACTTGACTGCTCAGAACAATAGCAGTAACTATCCTTGATTTGAGCTCTCCAAGTAGTATCTAGAAAGGATGGAAATGAAGAGAGCCTGAAGGCATTGGCAAGTGGAATATTAAAACAATGGACCAGAAGGTCCAGGCTGTAGTAAAAAGGCAGGATGGAGTTGGTGCACCAGGAAAGTGCCCCAGGCCTGAAGTTTCCAAGGCCCAGGAATATGTGGGCAGGAAGAACTTAGGGGTAGAGGAGGGAGACTAGGAAATATGAGAGGGGGCTGAGGGGCAGAAAGGGAATCTGAAGGCTTAACTTTTAAAAGGCTGAGCCCTTTTGGATGTGGAAAAATCTGGGAATCAGGAGTTGAGATGGAGCATACATGAAGGTCCAAAAGGCTTTGATCTAGAACTGGAAGGAATTAATGCCTTTTCATAAGGAATGAGCTTTAGACAGTAAAGACCATCTTGTTCATGGAAGAAGTTCAGCCTCAGTCTTTCTAGATTTTATACAGGATTGGATTTCTTCCTAAAAGGTTTTTGTTTGTTTGTTTGTTTTGTTTTGTTTTGGTCCCATGTTACTGAGCTCTTTTATATTAAATTCCTCATCATAGTTCACTGGCTACTGCAGCAATGGCCAGAGACTTCCTTTGGTCATGTTAGGGACTAGGCCATTTAGAGATGCCCTAGAAAAGAGGAGATCCAGTGTAAAGACATCTAGATGTTTAGATGAATTAGGAAAAAGTTGGCATCCGGAACCTGGAATAGGTTGGGATTCAGAAGACATTGGTTCTAGCTCTCCTTTTGTAATAGACTGATTTGTGACCTATGCCAGTCCCTTCCCCTCTCTGGGCTTAATGTTCCCATTAGTATGAGGATGAGTTAGACTAAATGAATCTAAGCACCTTTCCAGCTCTAAATTACTAGGCTCAAATCTAACAAGGGATCAGCTATGCAAGGAATGGGATCTAATGTCTGAAAAGCTATTAAAAGAATTTGAATGGGATCACACAGGGAACATATGAGAAGGGGGAAAAAGAGAGAGGGAAACAAATCATAAGAGACTCTTAATGATAAAGTACAAACTGAGGGTTGATGGAGGGAGGTGATTGGGGGGGTGGGATAAATGGATGATGAGTATTAAGGAAGGTACTTATTATGACAAGGACTGGGTGTTATATGTAAGTGATGAATCACCATGTTCTATTCTTGAAAATATTACACTATGTTAACTAACTAGAATTTAAATAATTCTAGTTTGGAAAAGAAAAAAAATGAAAAAGAAAAGTAAACCATATTAAATGATCACTCAGTAAAGAGAATCTATTATATTTTGGCTCTTTCAGATCCGTCTTCACACAAATGCATGTGTCACAGAGTGATATATATTAGAAGGCATCAAGCAAGTCACCTAACATCCTGACAAGCCATATTTTTTTAAGGGATGTGGTGCCTTGCCAGAGTAGTATTAGGCAGAAGAAGTGTACTTATCTGTAGGCTTTTCTCTTGGGAAAACATACAAACAGACATTATATCTTTGGGGATTTGCTAAGCTGGTTCTTCACTTTTTCCAGGTGCTGCTATATATGAGCATTTGTTCCTTACTCCTTTGGGATAAATACAGGCACCTGCTTGCTGTGGAAGCATCCCTTCTGCTTTCTGGATGGAACCCAGATACCTCCTGGTGACCAGTGTAGTTACTTGGTCAGAATGTGGAACAATGTCTGGATTCAGGGTTGGCAGTAGGACCCAAAGATGTGCCCTTGGAGATGTCAGGGTTATGGGATTCCAAACTTGAATGGCTAGGACTGTGATAATCTATAGAGGAGAAAGGAGTAGGCATAACTGCTTCTTCACTGGGTGTGCACAACAATATGGGTGACGTTCTGTAATATGTGCACCCCACTACCAGCAGGGTGCAGCAGAGTGAATGGGTCAGGACCAGATCTCAAACTATCTCTCCAGAGCCCTGAAGCATCCTGACATAAATTAAAAACAGTAAATGACAGCTGCTCTTAGCACCACCAGAGAAAAAGAAGTCTCACAGCACAGCTTGGCCCAAAGGTGCAGTAAGTGACCAACCATCCCAGTTTGCCTAGGGCTGAGGGATTTCCCAAGATATAGGAATTTCTGTTTTAAAACCAGAACAGTCCTGGGAGAACTGGGACAAGAATGTCATGCTTAGTGGGAACACAAAGCTGTCACCCTCTCTCCATTATCATCTGTTCTTCCTGGTGCTCTGCCAACTCTACTGGGCTCAAAAAAAGCTATGCTGATCATACAAGAGGGCGAATTATAAAGTGGTAATACTAGTTAACAAACTGAAGCTTTTAGGCAAAGGAGTAATATTACCGGATAGATGTTTACCGACTTAATATTTTATTATGAAAAATTTATACATACAGAAAATTTTATAAGTAACACCCACATGCCCTCACCTAGATCTTACAATTAGCATTACATTGAACTCATTTGATTACATATCTACCCTTCTATCCATCCATCAATCCACCTAAGTGTTGAAGTATTTTATAATAAATTGCAGGCATCGGTACACTCTTCTAAGCATTTTTGTGGTTTAGTGAAGTCAGATCCAAATTTAAAGACACCTTCCTTCTACCAGCCTCAGTTTTCTCATCTCTAAATTGGTGACACCAAGTGTTTCTAGGAAGATTTGATTTACTTGCTTTATTACTCAAAAATGGTTTTTTTGTGCACTTTATAAGTGTTAGCTCATTTTATTCTCATAACAATTCAATCAGGTAGATTCTGTTATTACTCCCATTGTAAAGATAAGCTTTCAAGAAGTTAATGAGCTTACTGAGGGTCACACAGCAAATGGCATTGCTGAGAGTGGAATCCAGAATCTCTGATTTTACTAATTGATGCTCTTAGCCACCACACTATGCTACCTTCTGCATGTGATAAAGTATATGAAAACACTTAACAGAGTGCCCAATAAATTATGAACATCCAGTAATGTTATGAAGAGAGGACTACCACTGCTCCTGCACCACATTTGAGAAAATGGAGGCCAAGAGAGGGTTAGTAACTCCCTTTCTTCATTTTGAAAGTTTTCACTGCAACCCCACACAGCAGGTATTATTTCCAGAGTACAGATTAGGAAACTGGAGGTCAGAAAAGTTTGGAGACTTGCTAAAAAATTCACTGCTAATAAAACAACAACAACAACAATGGATTTGAAGCCAGAAACAACTGGATCCTGAGGCAGTGTCATTTCTGTATGTTGTACAGTTCAAAAAATACTGAAGTGCACATGAGCCTATACCACATATGAGGGATTCTTTTTTTTTATAGTTTTTTTTTAATTTATTTTTGAGACAGAGGGAGACAAAGCATGAGCAGAGGAGGGCCAGAGAGAGAGGGGGACACAGAATCTGAAGCAGGCTCCAGGCTCTGAGCTGTCAACACAGAGCCTGATGCGGGGCTCGAACCCACGGACTGTGAGATCATGACCGGAGCCGAAGTCGGATGATTAACCGACTGAGCCACCCAGGCGCCCCCACATATGAGGGATTCTTGTTTAGGGATACTCTTCCCTCCCTAGCCACAAGCAGAAAGAGTGTGGTAGAAAGAGGGGCTTCTGCCTACTTCCTAAGAGGGGTCTGTGTCTTTTACAACTGTTAAACAGACTCAGTGGCAGGTGGCAGCAGAGCCTGAGTCTCATCAAGCTCTAGGAAAGGAACCATGGTTTTCAGCTATCAGCTTTCTCTACTTGGGATGCCCTACATGGTGTAATTTCTTCCATATTGTACCCTTCCCCTTCCCCATCCTCTCCTACTTCTTTCCTAACCCCCTTTTCTCCCTTCTCCTACTCTTCTTCCTCACTATCTTCCTCCTTCTCATTTTTATCCCCTCAGGAAGTAACTCATAATCATTATTTTCTTCCTCATAGCTACCATTTACTGAATGCTTCTCAGGTGCTATTCTAAGCACTTTACATGTATTAGCACATTTAATCTTGACAATGTTATGAACAGAGAACTGCCACTGCTCCTGCCCCATATTTGATAAAATGGAGACCAAAAGAGGGTTAGTAACTAAGCTAGGGGCACCTGGCCCTGAGTTAACAGCTTTCCCAGAATTTAACTTGGGACATATTGATCATTCCAAATATGCTGATAGCTGAGGGCACAGTAGTAATAGGGAACTGGACTTTGAGAGCAGATTTGCTAAAATTGCCTGGTTTTCAGTAGAGTGAGTTCCTAGTCTCAGTGTAAAAGCAACCTCTCGCACAAAGCATGCAAAAAATTCATTCCCACTATGTCAAACTTTAAGAGGTCCACAGACTGGGTTATTCCAAGATTGGAAGGCCTGAGTTCTAATTGTGGCTTTAGTTGCTCTTAACTTGCTATATGTCTTTGTGTCAGTTTCCTTCTCTGGGTTTCATTTATAAAATATGGGTAATAATACATGCTTTACTAACAGTACAGGGTTATTAACATTAGCATCAGATGAGAATATTGAAACAGGTGCTTCAAGGCTAATGGATTTTACCCTTGAGAGTAACTTCCTTTACTCTACTCCTTCACCTTTTGTCTCTCCTCCATCTCCATTATCTTCTTCTTTAACTGCATTTTTAATTCCTTCTCTTCCCTTCTTCATTCTCCTTTAAGTAGGTCTCAGACTTACTTGCAGCACTGCACTTAGGCAAAAGGAACAAAGCCTTCAGAGGCAGATGTACCTAGGTCTGACCTCTGGCTCTGCCTTTTTCTTAGAGTTGTTGGGCAATTATTTTACCATTTTGAGCCACAGTTTTTTTTTTTAATTTTTTATGCTTTATTTATTTTTGAGAGAGAAAGGGGGGGTGGGGCAGAGAAAGAGGGAGAACAGAATCCAAAGCAGGCTCCAGGCTCTGAGCTGTCAGCACAGAGCCCGACAAACTGTGAGATCATGACCTGAGCCAAAGTCAGATATTTAACTGACTGAGCCACCCAGGCGCCCCTGAGCCACAGTTTTATCATCTATAAAATGGACACACATCACATCTGCCTTGCAAGGTTGTTGTTGCAAGATGTGGTAGATTGTCTGTAAATACGGCCAACAATTCCTCCTATCTCTGACATGCATGCAGTCCTTCCCATCAGGATATGGATTCCCTTTTCTTCACTCTTTAAATCTGGGCTTGCTTAGACCAGTAGAATACAGCAGCAGTGTTGCTGTATCATTTTTGGTCTTATGCCACAAAAGGCCTTAAAGCTCTGGTTTTTACCTTTTTGGAGGCTGCTGCCAATGTCTGACTACTCAACTTGGAATACAGGCCATAGAGCAGTTGGGAAGCCCAGGCAGACCATAGCTCTTCCAGCCACCCCAGGTGAGGTGCCAGATAAACATAGTGCCAACATCTTGGATCCTCCAGTCCTAGCCAAGCTGTTCGAGGCAACACCACTTGGAATAGAAATAAGCTATTCCCTGAAAGTCTGGCTAAAATTGCAGATCATGAGCAATAGTTGTTTTAAGCCACTATTTTTTTTTTTTTTACAAATAGTTTATTGTCAAATTAGTTTCCACATAACACTCAGTGCTCCTCCCCACAAGTGTCTCCTCCATGCCCATCTCCCCCCTCCCCACCCACACCCATCAGTCCTCAGTTTTTGTCAGCATTCAAGAGTCTCTCATGGTTTGCCT